>BLKR01001584.1:32500-34320 GCA_011170035.1 Teleogryllus occipitalis | reverse complement strand
TTGACAAAGATGGTTTCTAATATTTCATGCCGATTTTCAATGACTCTCATAAGTTGACAAAGATGGTTTCTAATATTTCATTCCGCTTTTTAATGACTGAATACAGTTTACATACCCACACTGCGAATTTATCATTTGGGTCTCAATTACCAACATCAACTTTGCAATTGAATAAGCATTGTCAACCAATGCACAACGTAAAGTTGTCATTGACCATGAAAATAGAAACATGTTACAAAACGATCCGTTTAACCTTTTGTTATTCATTTGTTCATTACTATGTCATTCCAACTTTCGCTTCCAACAATGCATCCAAACCAGTACATGACGGGATCTTTCTTTACATTTAAAAAGAGTACTGAATCATTTTTCAGAATACGATATTGAGTAAATGACTGAGATAATAATGTCTTCATTTATTTTCATAAACAAAGTTGAATCAACCCTCTAACATATTCATAATTGCATACATACATTTTTAATTCATGCAATTATACAGTTGTCGTTAGCACAAGCCTTCACGGGCAATCTAAGTGAGCGAGTACGCGACCGTCATTCCAAATAAAGGCTGCACCTTGGAATGACCTCGCAAGGGGAACGCTACACATCTGCGAGAAGTTGCGATGAACAAACCAACAATCATGCATATGGTCGTTACAATTACCCTCATCAATCATGATAGACATATAAATATTGGAAAATATAATGAAAACCAAAATAGATTAAAAAACAGAAATCCTATCCGATCTTTTCTGAATATTTTTACAAATCTTAATAATTTTTAGAGGTGCTCGGCGAGTCCCCTAGTCAATTGTAGTTTAGAGTAAGTTTATAATAATTAGATGTAAGTCAACAATACAGATGAGTTATACGTAAACTGAACTCTGTAAGTCAATCCTATGCAAAATAAAATTTAAAACAAATGGTCGTTAAAATTAAACATTGAAATAGTATCTCAAAATCTTAAGACTTAATGTTCTTACTTCATTTGTAGTCGTTTTTAGAGGCACTTCACAAAATGTATAACATCCTATTAAAGTAAGTATACGTCATTTTACAAGAGAAATATCAAACAATATTTTAGTATTTATTTGTTATTATTATTGTTACATTTTTGGTTGTTTTCATTATTTTCTCAGTACTAGATTTTTCTCTTGTTAAAAATATCATTATCACGCTATTCTCTTAATAAACGTCTCCCTCATAAACAATTCCGAATGCTGATCTATTGCTACATGAATAAGCGAGTTGTAATGCCATGACGAACAGTTTTTACTTTAATGATGCAACGAATTCTCGCTCACTTTGATGATTTGCTACGTGGACTGGGAGGCAAAACCTGACTCAAAGGCGACAGATCATGGCTTTTTTTCGAAACACGCTAATATTTAAAATAAATATGTTGGTAAAGACAATTTTTAAACAATTCTGCAATTAATGTTTTATTTCGCACAAGTTACTTTTTACACGACGTCACATTCGAAATTTGCGTTTCGGTACACGAGTGCATGCACGATGTGTCTTCTGGAGGGTTTTTGGTCCCTGAAGGCAGGATGAACGTGGGCACGCGAGTAGGAAGCGGTGACTGGCGCACTGGGTCGTGATCTTGTGCCCACGACGAAACAGCGGGTGGGCGCTGCCAAGGGTATGCAGTCAAACATCGCCTTCGCCTCCCCCCCCCGGGCACTCACCCCCCTGACTCTCGCTGCGCCCGCAACACTCCCACCGGGAGCGGTGGCTCAGTGCATCAACTGATGTCAGTGCACTGCTTCTGACAGGGAGGTCCTATGTTCGAGTCCCGACGGCGGCAGGACTTTCGA
>BLKR01001584.1:0-27500 GCA_011170035.1 Teleogryllus occipitalis | reverse complement strand
CAGATTGTGTTGGCAAAAAAAAATTAGTCAAGAGTGGGAACAAATTTTCCGCAAATACCAATGTCTATAACCCTAATTCACACTCAACATAATCATATTAATCAGGTATCAGTACAAACCACTCTCTACAAAAAAAATGCAGACATGTACATTATTTTACATTGCCAAATGGCTGCAAGTGATTAAAATCTATACAAAAGTTTAAGTGCCAAGTAAAATCTTGATGATGCAAATCTGTTTCTTTGCAATTAGAGACTATATCAATCGTCAAAAAGGTAAGTAATTTTAATTTTAACTATGATATTAAGTATTAGTTATGATTTGAACTGTATAATTCGAAAAGACTAAATAATCAGTAACGAGGATTGTACCCGTACCTCTTGGTCAATGCTTCTCAAAAAAATTTCAGCACAATGTTTATTTCCGAAATTTCTTTCACCGAAATCCTCAGAATAGTCAGTAAACTAAAAAGAAATATTCATCTGGTTTAGATGAATTTCCGGATTGTTTATTAACAACGTGTGCACCTGCCATTATATACCCATTAACTCACATTTTCAATGCTTCCTTGTGCACAGGAATATTTTCAGATATTTTCAAAACAGCAAAAATTAAGCCACTTTTTAAAAAAGGGAACAAAAATGAAATTCAAAATTACTAACCAATTTCTCTTTTGTCAGTTTTCTCAAAAATATTAGAGAGGCTTTTCTATACACGAATGGAAACTTTTCTCAGGAAAAACAAAACGTTTTCAGACTCACAACACGGTTTTAGAAAATCAAAAAATGTTGCTTCATCAATGGACCAAAAGAAAGAACCCACTGGGATACTTTTAGATTTTTTGAAAGCTTTTGACATTATTAACCATAACATCTTACTTTCAAAATTACCTTCTCATGGAATTCGTGGTATTGCCCTTGATTGGATAATCTCATACCTTAAACATTGATCTCAAAGAGTAGAAATACTGTACTGGCACGAAAGGACATTATTTACTTATCTTTCCAATTCTTTGCCAATTGAACATGGGGTCCCACAAGGTTTGATCTTAGGTCCTATCCTCTTTCTGTTGTACGTAAATGATATGCCCTTATCTATTAAAAATGGAAGAACAGTTCTGTTTGCCGATGACACGAATGTTCTTTGCAAAAAAGAAACAATAAATAGTAGAATTTCAGAAGTTTCAAATTGGTTTTGTAATAACAAATTAATAGTTAACAAAGGAAAAACTGTCTCAATGCAATTTTGTGTTTCAAGTCGGCAATCGTATGCTCCAATGAAAATGAACAATATGCAATTAGCTGATGTTAAGGTAACAAAATTTCTAGTCTCTCAATTCAATCAAACTTCAAATGGAATGTACATATAACAGAATTAAACACTAAATTAGGCTCATTATGTTATGCATTCAGAATTCTTTCTAATTCCGTCAGTCTTCATGCAGCTCATTGCATGTATTTCGTAAATGTACATTCCCGCCTGAGATACGGCATAATATTCTGGGGAAGCTCATCCTTTAGTACCCAGACATTTAGATTGCAAAAGATAATTATCCGAATAATGAAAAAATGCCATCCACGTGATACCTGCATGCCTCTTTTCTTGAGCTTGGGATCTATTACTATTACTATCTACTATTGCCTCTTTATTAACTTACTCTAGCCTTGCCTATTTATTTACGAATCTGTAGATTTGTCAAAACTGACTTACTTTACGGTGGGAACTTATTTTCATGTAATACTGATATTTACAGTTACAACCCTCGACGTAGAAATCATCATCAAGTGTCAGTATCAACAGCTCACTACAAGAAATCCACATACAATACATGTATGTTACTTTACAATGCATTGCCAGATGACATTAAACAATTAAAATTGGTACACAGATTTAAGTTAAAAGTAAAATATTTTTTGCTGCATTACTGTTTCTATACAATTAGGGACTATACTGATCGTCAAAAAGAAAACTAATGTTAACTTTAACAAAACCAAGATATAGTATAACGAATTAGTTTACATTTGCATTGTATAATTAAAAAAAAAGACTCAATATGCCTGTAACAAGTAATGTACTTCAGCTTCCAGGTGAATGACCCCCATCTCGATCGGGTTTTTGTCCAGTTTCCCTGATCCACTGAGCAAATGCTAAGATGGCCCCTTGATTTGCTTCTCGACGTAAATGTAGCTTCATTATGCGCACGTTTTATTGAGCTTTCCTTTCGCTTGTAGTGGTAGTAGAGATTAGGGTGAGGTTGTTGTTGTTTTTGTTAGCAATACAGAAAAATCAAATCTACAGTTCGTTTACGGTTACAAATAAGCTTTTTATAACTCTGAAACGAAAATGTCTAGTTTTTGAAATTTTTATTATTATTATTATTATTATTATTATTATTATTATTATTATTATTATTTTTTTTTTAGAAGGGGGGAAATCCTTTACGGAGACCGGTGAAGCCGGTACTGTCGGGATCCCATTCTTGGTTTACCGACTAAAACCCTAAACCTTCTTCTCCTAAGTCGTGATATCTCGCACGCGGAACCATCGCTAGACATTACTTCGCGTGGAAGATTGACTGGGAGCTAATGCCTTAACTCCTTCGCTCCTTTTCCTTCATGATCTTAGTTATGAAGTGCTCTATTATATGCCACTTGTCCTTCGAGCTCAGCATTATATCCATCATGTTTTCTGGGGTCACCACTTGTTGAAGCTTAGCATAACAAGTCTCCCTTTCCGTCTCCCATGCCCTGCACTGAAACAGCGCATGCTCTGCATCGTCAGTATCTTCAAGGCATAAGTTGCATGTCGGACTTTCTTTAATCCTATAATCACAGAGGTACTTATTAAATCCACCATGTCCCGTAAAGGCCTGGGTTAGGTAATAATTCACCTCCCCAAATTTTCGATCGACCCATCTCTCAATGTTGTTCACAATCCGATGTGTCCATCTACCTTTAGCGTCCACATTCCACCTTCTTTGCCACTCTTCAAAAAGTAGCTTCCTAGCCTCGGTCTTGATGGTCTCTATTTCCTTGGGGGAGAGATACCGATTTTGTTGTCTAGCTTCCTGTAAGGCAGAATACGTCCTTTTCCTTTCCATGGCTGTCAGATCTATAGGTGGGATACTGGCCAATACCAGTACTGCGCTAGTAGACACAGTACGGTAGGCAGCCACCACCCTCAGGGCCATTCGTCTTTGCACTTGTGTATATTTGTTTCTCATCCCTGTTTTCCCAGTGAACTCGCCCAAGCTGGTGCTGCATACAACAGTTGTGAGTGAACTACTCCAGATATCATCCTTCTCTTGGATTCTCGTGGACCGCCTACATTCGGTAGTATTCTTGCTAAGTTGGATCCTGTCCTCGCTGCCTTTTCTGCCATCACACTTATGTGTGGCCCAAACTTAAGTCTGCGGTCTATCTCAACTCCTAGATATGTTATGTGGTTCTTCCAGATTATTCTCTCTTCTCCCAGTCGAATATCTGGAAAGCGAAAAGCCCTCCGATCGGTGACTAACACCGCTTCAGTTTTCCCTACTGCTATCTGAAGGAGACGTCTATCTAGCCACCTTTTCACTCTGTAGAGTGCTTCGTTTACTCTTAGTTCGAGCACTTCGATATCATCGCTATGACTTATTATAAGTGTGTCATCCGCGTATCCTATAATCTGCGTGTTTCTTGGGAGATTAATATTCAATATGCCATCGTACAGGACATTCCATAGAAAGGGGCCAAGTCTGGACCCTTGTGGAACTCCGCACGTCATATTTGCCTCAATCTTGATTTTATCCATGTAAATTATCTTCCTTTCATGGAGGTAGTCCTCGATGATCCTTACTAAGTATTCAGGGATCTCCTTATCAGTCAATGCTTCAATGACGTCCTTCCACCTAGCCGAGTTGAAGGCATTCCTGATATCGATTGCTACAAGTGCACAGAATCCCTTTTTCCTCCCAGTTCCGTTTCTAGCTGCATCTGCAATGCGAACTACTTCTATAATCGCATCCGTCGTCGAACAGCCTTTCTGAAATCCATATTGTCTATGAGAAAAACTTATATGTTCCTCCAGTCTTGAGAGTATTAGTCCCTCCAGTATCTTGCCCATAGTGTCAAGAAGGCACAGTGGTCTATACGACGATATCTGTTCCAACGGTTTCTTGCCCTTCCGGAGTAGTATTAACTTTTGTTTTTTCCAGTTCCTGAAAAATTTCCCCTCCTTAAGACATGTATTATAGACTTCCAAAAGACATTCGGGATACACTTGTACCACTAATTTTAATATTTCGGTGGGTATCCCATCCATACCTGGTGTCTTCCCAGTTTTCATATTCTTCACTGCTTTCAGTAATTCATCTGTCGTAAAGTAGTCAGCATCATTAAACTCATAATCATTAGGTCTTTGTCTCTCCCAGGAATCCCTTGTGGGAAAGAGCTCTCTTATAGCTCCTCTCATCCACTGTGGGTCATTTAGGTAAGGTATTTTGGGATCCATCCGAAGCTTCTTAGTCACTATCTTATACGCCATACCCCAGGGTTCATTATCAATCTGGCTTATAAGTTCCTTCCAACTTCTGTTTTTGCTCATTTTAATTTCTTTTTTAAGTTGCTTGCGCTGTGTTTTATATTGCTCTCTAAGGTATGGGTCGTTCTTGGCTCTTGTCGCCTTTCTTCTAGCCTTAATGCAGCTCCTACGTGCTTCTGCTATTTCCGAGGTCCACCAGTACATTTGTTGTTTATTCCTGGGGCCCCTGCTTCTGGGCATAGACGTATCGCACACTGCTATCACTATTTCTTCCGTTGTCTTTACCACATCTTTGAGTGTTTTCCCTTTGTTTGTCCAGCCCATGCTTGCCAATAACCTGGACTCTTCAAGAAAACGTTTTGCCTTATCCTCATTAAGTTTTTTGGGGTTCCAGGAAGGCCTACTTTTGTATCTCGCCTTACCACTTTGTGGCTCTTCTGATGTTACGATATACCCTATGTATCGATGGTCACTCAGGGTTTCCTCATCCAACACCGTCCAGTCCGTGATGTCCTTAGCAAGTCTGGAAGTACTTATTGTCAAATCCAAAATGGATGAAGTATCTCCCCGTTGGAAAGTGATCTCATTCCCAGAGTTAAGAATAATAAGATCATTTCTTGCTACGAACTCGCATATAATAGCTCCCCTTCTGTCAGAGCGCGTCCCCCCCCATTCCGACGATTTACCATTGAAGTCGCCTGCTATCAGCACCTCTCCTTTCGCTGTTTTCAGGCTAGCCTCCAATTCGTCAATGTCTTTTTGAAATTTTTCTATTGTGTCATTCGGGGAGAAGTAACAGCTGTAAATTCTCTTATTATTCACCTCAACCCATACAAATCCATTCTTCGTCATCTTATATTTATTAATATTTAACTTCCTATTGTGGATTATTATACCCGCTCTTCTTGTGGTATCTCGATACAACATGTTTTCGCAGTAAGGTTGCTCACTAGTAAGTAGTACATCCACTTCCCTCTCTGCAGCAACCTGCAGCATCAAGTCCCACGCCTGTTTACTCCTCCCCAGGTTAATCTGTAGAAGTCGAAGCATACTTGATGTTTTTTCCCTTCTGAACCGCCGCTATAAAGGAGGCACATTTGTTACTTCCTAACAGATGTTGATCCTCTTTGTTTATCCCTTTACATAAAACACATTGCTCCCTGTTGGTACAGTTCTTGGCCACATGTCCAGTTTTACCACATCTGTAACATATCTTGCTACGATCAGGTCCTCTTGCAGTGCATTGCAATATGTCCGAAGTCTAGACATCTATAACATCTTGTTATCAGGGGTTTTTCCCTGATTCTGCAGTTAACCCATCCAATCTTAATGTTTCCTGCTTTTATAAGATTATGAGCTATCTCTTCTTCCAACAACATTGTAGCTGTTTGCATTCCTCCGTAACCTTTGCGCATCCTACAGGGGGTGGACATATGTTCTATTGCTACTATTTTGCTCACCGCCTCCAATACCACCTCGACAGTAGCCGTTTCATCAATATTTCTAATTTCTATTAGACGCTTTCGCTCCAAAGCACACACTTGAGGTTGCTTCCCTACCGCTTTCTCCAAAGCCTCCTTCAATGAGGCAATATTCCCAGTTTTTTCGAGAACAATAAGTACCTCTTCCTTTTTTGTCCTCCGTATAGCTAGTATGTTTGTACCATGATCACTAGGGTTCACGGTGTCCTTCATCTTCTTTATGATGTCAGCATAAGTTTCCCCTTCTTTAGCTGCCACTTTGATAGCTGGATTGACTTTCCTGATTGTTGTCTTCTTCTTTTGTATATTTTTCTCTTTTCTGCTTTGTTGGAGTTGCCAATCCTCCCCTACTTGGTCTTCTGTCTTTTCAGATGGTTCTATCTCCTCCCCCTGATTTACTTGCTTTTCTCTTGGCGTATCCTCCACCGTAGTTATCTCCTTCTGTTTGCCTTTCTTACCTCTTCTATTGGGTTCTTCTGGTGGACTAGGAGCACCCCTCTTTTTACTTCGTACGTCTTTCTTATCTTCCCTTACCTTATTTTCCTTCTCTCCACTCAGTAGAGAGTTCAGGATCCCTGAAAATTCTCTCTTTTCCTCTACTACCTCTTGTACCCTATTCTTCAGGGTATCCATATTTTCTATAGCTTTAGTCAAAGCTTCCTTCACACTCATCGGATTGTTTTTCAGCAAATGTTTTTCTATCGTCCTAAGGTTTTGACTTAATTCATCTAGGAGTTTCCCTTGGAGTTCTACCAGTTGTTGCATAGTTCCCCATTTTTCTATTATTAGATCAGCTGCTCTAAGCTCAGAACTCATTTCTGGACGAGAGGTTTTAAGGGATCCCTCAACCCTGGAATCGCATACTTCTATAGGTGTCCCGCGAAGTTTGCTATCACTCGTAGCAATATCTGCCCCGGGTGCCGAGTGATCCGCACCCTTGGCATTATTATTATTATTATTATTATTATTATTATTATTATTATTATTATTATTATTATTATTATCATTATTATTGTTATTATTATTATCATTATTATTATTCTTTCATCTTTCAACTATTAATAGGTAATTGTTGGGAAGGGATTCTGAAACTCAAGAAAGCGTGCGCAGATGATTTTCTCCCATATACGTCGCGTACATACATATGTTTTTGACTAAATAAATAAATAAATAAATGACCCCCAAATCTCATTCAGGTTTTTCGTCCAGTTTCCCTGATCCTTTGAGCGAATGCTGAGATGGTCCCTAGAATTGCTTGTGGGTGTAAATGTAGCTTCAATACCTGTGCACATTTTCCAGAGGTCAGTGGAAACTATCCCAACTATTGTTTCCTATGTACACACGGCAAGAAGTCGATTCCTTCATGAATGGTGTTATGAGCGATAATAGCACAAATCCATTGCTGATTTGCCTTTGCAAATAGTTATTCCATGGAATAACTTTGCTCCAGTGCACTGGAGCGAATATTTTCTTATAAATTCTTGCAAAGGCCACTCATCTGTATTCAGAATTCAACTTGTATGTGGGTTAGGGTAGGAATTCCAGATTTTAAGCATACACAGATTACACTTCTCCCCTTCTTTCCACAGGATGTCATTCACAGTTTTAACTTTTTTGACATAAAGTAAATTAATGGTGCTTTTTTTATTTTGGGAGGTGGTGAAATCCAGCGGCGACCTAAGCATCGGCTTGGATGGTTTCTCCAACAAGGTATCTCCCACCAGCGGGACACCGCCACAGACGAGACGAACTCTAAGTTTCTGACTGTTCCCCTGGCATGTGTGGTAGTGTAGTGCATGTAAGCGAGTGGAAAACACAGGCAGCTCGTGCTTAGGTTGCACGGTTGTACAACCCCCAGAAAATGAAAAAGATCTCATAATATCTTCATTATATAATTATCATTTTCCTTTTAAAACATTCAATATTCAAGATATTGCAGCAATATCAATGTATATGAAATCATTTTGAAACCAAAGAGCGCCCAACTGGCGACCTCTCTGGTGTCTGGTGCCTTGCCCGGAATTGCACCACGCATCAGTCTTGCAGAAATTGCACCAGTCTTGGCTCTTGGCTTTACTCTTTGGCCCTTCGATTTAACACGGGGAACATTCGCCTTTTGGTTGGGCAACGGGCTAGTGGCGCTGTCAGCGGCTGAATTCGTCCTAGCCATGTAGCTAATGTTGAAACTCCTGCCGCCAGGATTCGAACCCTAGAACCGATCAGAGACAGTGCAGCGACACCAGCTGATGTCCTGAGCTACCTTTTCCTATGTTTTTCGTTTAAAATGGTACGCACGTTGCAGTGATTATCGGTAAAAAAGTGTCCGTATTGGAAGCATTTGTGAAGTGAATCCGTATTGTGACTGAATGTCACAATAATGTCACTGAATATTGTACAACATTTATTATAAATGGCGTCAATTAAAGGGGATAAATTATGTGAATATGCTAGCATAGCAACGGTAACCGAGCCGTCGTCAAGGTCAACATATTCATGGAGTGACAATCGCGGAGACGGCTAGCTAATTCTATATAGAATTCTGGGATTGGCCGAAAAAGCAGTGACAGTCGTGAAGACGGCTAGTTCGTTTTGCAAGAAATTTAGAGATTGGCTAGGTACGAAAGTACATCAAATGTTATCTGCAAATAAACAATCGAAATTATGGACAGAGCTTTGCAGGGCTGAAATAATACGAGAGACATTCATTCTGACTGATGCCCTGCTCGTGAACGGATCGTGCTCCAATTAATGTTAGGAGTTTTTTTCTTTGGGGACTTGTAAGCATCTACTAGGGAATGGATATTGAGAAAACATCAAAATTTGAACACTAAGTATGACAGTGGAGCTTAAAATATTTCATGTGAACGAGTTGGAGGGACATTGAGGGCTTGGGCGAAGTTGTCAGTGATTGAACTGGAATGTTAGCAGCAAATAGTTTATTGATCTGATGAACGGTGATTGAAGTGTGCTTCCGAGAAAAGAAGAGAGAAGATGGTGTCTGGACCTGAGGACGGCGGCGTCGGAGATGGATAAAGATGGTCCAAAAGCGTGCGAAGACAAGGTTGGAACGGTCATGACAAACGTTTAATTTTATATTGGGTAAAGTTATACAATACTAAAATTGTTTTAAATTGTTTAATAAATTTCCATGTTTTTCTGAAATGAATATATGATTTTCATTGAGCTAATTCTAGCAATGAAGTAGCAAGATAGAAAGATATTTGCTTTTCAGGTTCCTCGACCGAGTTTGTTTGAATATATTAAGTTTATTTCAGTATGTGCCCGTGTGTGGGAGCGTACGCAGTGTCATGGGAAACGTCAGTGGAACTGGCGACTGTGTGAGGAAAGGCCACGGCTCTTGCCGTCAAACAAAGAAAGGGCTACTTACCGCGGGGTACATGATCAAGGACGGGTAGGAGTGGACGCCCTCCCGGCGGCACAGCACCCAGTCCTCCTCGCAGTTGACGGCGCCCACGCGCACCACGCCCTCCACGGCGCGCGCCAGCTGCCGCCACGCCGGCGCCACGCGGTGGCAGTGCGAGCACGCGCCCGAGTAGAAGTTGATGAACCACAGCGCGGGCGAGTTCACCACGCTCTGCTCTGCACGCACAACACCACACGACTGATCAACGCAAGTGCATGGCACCTACGGAAACCGCCGGCATAGCCACTAGGAGAGCCCAGTTACATATTGAAACATTACCAAATTCAGACTTCATTCCCGTTCGCCGCTTCTCAGTAATAATAATAGTATTAATAATAATAACAACAACAATCGGGCATAATTATTTTCAATAAAAATCTTAGGGTACAAGCATTCAAACGGACGAAGTTCGGGTTCATCTGGGTGGAAGTAATTGAAGTTAGGATTTCCAGCTAGTTACTCCCCCCTCCCAAGTCACCAGAACGAGAAATTTGAGAAGGACATTGTTGAGCTTAAAGTTAGCCTAAACTCTGCAAACGGTGAAGCACTTATAGGTGGTAACTTCAATAATTGGTCTCCAGAATGGGGGAAGAGTAGGTCAAATAAGAGACAAGCCATTGTTGGCTAGTTTGTCGCAAGAAGCGAGTTGGTTATCCTAAATAACGGTAACAAGTATACTTTACATCGAGGGAATGCTTCCTCAATTTCTGGATATTGCCTAGGCTTTACAAAGCTGCCACAAAGGGCCCCTAGGCTCCACAAAGCTGAGTAGGGGTGTCAAGGATTGGGAAGTGCTTGAGGACGAGTCACTTAGCGACGGTCTGTATATAGACTATTTTCCGTCGCTACAAATCAGAGGTATCATCTTGATGTGACTAGATTTAAAAATGTCTGGCAGCTTGAAATATAAATAGGTTAAACGAAGACAAAGCTGAGGAGTCCCTGGAAGAATCTAAGCTGATGAAGAGCATTGGCTTGACGAGAAGCGCGGAATCCCTCGAGGTAATAGCTGGGATGGAAAAGATCTGGTGGTAGCTTCGTGCCGATGCTCAGACGCAGAGGCCCTTAGAGATCAGTATAAGAAGTCACGAAAACTGCTCAAGAGAGAGATTAAAATAAGCAAATCCAGATGTCGAAAATGACCCTTGGAGCATGCATGGTCTACAAAATAGTGATGAAGAAATTTACGGCGGACTATAAGACACCTGCATTAAACGATCCACGCTGGGTGTGGTAACAGGTGACCTCTTCCGTACTAGAGATCACTGGGAAAGAAAGACCAAGCGGCTTTTCTTTTGACGGAAAAGATCTGTTTACGGTGGAAGAACTGCGAAAAGCCGTGACGACCATGAAATATGGGAAAGCGCCGCACTTCGATGGGATCCCAAAAGAGATGCTGAAAATTGTGACAGCAGTTCCCGGAATGCTTGTTATCTGTGCTCAACTGCTGCTTCAATGGAACATTCCCCACGTGGTGGAAGAAAGAGAAACTAATTCTTCTCCGAGACAATGAGTCCGTAAATCAGACTACTTCTTTCAGTCCGCTTTGCTTTCTGAATACTATGGGCAAGCTAGTTGAGGGTCTAATTCTATCAAGACTCGTGGAACATGTAGGGGCAAATTTATCTCCCAGACAATACGACTTCCGGAAGAGAATTCAACAACGGATGCCATCCTGAAGGTGGTCAGTATGGGTATGGGTGATGGGAAGAAGAAAGGATTCTGTGCGCTAGTAGCCATAGATATAAGAAACGCCTTAACACTGCCAGATGGAGAGCCATCATTGAAGCTCTGCTAGACAGAAAAGTACCGGAATACATCCTTAGAAGACCACAGATTACCTTTACGAGAGAAGAATAGTGTACTCGAACTCCTCAATCGAAGACAATGTGATTTGCAGTGTGCCCCAAGGCTCTAGGCTGGGTCCGCTATTATGGAATATCATGTTCGACAGTCAATTACAAATTGACTCCCCAACAGGCAGCCAGCTTATAGGCTACGCAGATAATACCCTCATTTTCTACCATAGGAACGAAACTCTTTTTAGGGTAAAAAAAGTGGCTTGTCAGGAAACCCATACATATGGCTGTGGAGATAACTGAAGCATTGTTAATTATGGACCGGAGAGCATTCCGTTCCCCAAATATTCGACGGGGGGTGTGTGAACATCAACTGGAAACGCGAAATAACCCATTTGGGAGTCGAGATCGAGACTCAACTTTGGTCCCACATTAACAAGACTGTGGACAAGGCAGCGAAGCCATGCTTCGACCATACCAAATTAATGCTAAATATGGGGGTCCAAAGGGGCAAAGCATAGAATGATCTCTTTTGCAGTTCATTCTCAACTGCTGTACGTGGCCCCAGTGTGGGCAGACAAACTGTAAAGCTTGTGTGAGATCGAAGAACACGCAAGTACAAAGACGGTTGGCGCTGAGAAGAGTCAGCCTACCGCACGGTCTCTGAGAGCGCACTAGAGGTTCTGGCTACTGTACCTCCTGTAGACCTGTTGCCGAGAGAACAGAAAGCGAAGTGAAGCTATCCTACCCACTTCAGACCTCTGCCCAGGGTGAAAGAGAACACCAAGAAGAGGGCACGGACGTCTCTCCTGGCAGAGAGACAAGTGAGGTGGGACAGAGACCAAAGGAAATGGACCTACATGATGATAGAACATTCGAATCATGGTTCAGCAGAAGCCACGGGGAGGTAAATTACTACCTTTCCCAAGTGCTCTCAGGACACGGCTGCTTTCTGCTTTAAATCTTATCTGTTTAGATTTAAAAGAGCAGTTGACCCCAAATGTAACTTGTGGATAGGAAGATGATGAAGCTGTGCATGCAATATTTATATGTGTAGCATGGGATATTCAAAGAAAATTTAATGAAGCCTTTGATGTGGATATCTACCCACCAACCATGGTGTAACTTATGCTCAAATTAAGCAAAGAGAGGAGTATAATACAAGAGTTTCTCACTTTCATCATTAAAAGAAAAATAGAAAAGCTCCATATTTAAGTTGAGGTTATAGTCCAGCTACCCAACCGTCTCTCCATGAAGTTTCAAGACAGATTCCGTGGAGAGGGGCTTGGGCACAAGAAAAAAGATTGTTTTTAGTGGAGGAGGCAGAGAGAGAGAGGAGAGAGATGAGAGAGGGAGAGAGAGGGGGAGAGAGAGGGAGACAGGGAGAGAGAAAGAGAGAGAGGGAGAGAGAGGGGAGAGAGGAGAGTGAGAGACGAGAGAGGAGAGTGAGAGACGAGAGAGGGGGAGAGAGAGGGAGAGATAGGGGGAGAGAGAGATAGAGATATCATAAATTCCTATTCTCATTTATAATTCTAATGTATTTTTTGACATAGAAAACAGCAACTGTAAAAAAACAATTACATGCTAAGGAGCACTATAATAATTTCTAATACTTGAAGAAATGGATCCTTTAGTGATCAAACAAATCATTATCAGAATGAAAATCAAAATCATTAAGTTAATTCTATTAATTTAGGTGTCTTTAGTCTAGGTATCTTATGTGTAGTTCAAATCTGGTACGTAAAATTGCCTCCAATTGTGCTAATTGAACTAAGGAATTGTTCGCGAGATCTGTGATGGGAAGGACAATGAGACAATGAATATTACTTTGAATTTTTTAAATTAGATATCACAGGCAAAGGTCTGTTCCCTTGATATTCATCAAGAGAAAATAATTTGCTTTCTTGCTTCTCTATACCATCTAGGTACAGAGAAACACATGATGCTGCAAAAATATCAGTGCAAAGGTTTTTTGATGGTTGCTGATAAATATTGTTTTCTTTTAAAATATTTGTAAACAAAACTAGGACCTATTCCCAAGCAAAGTAACTCTTCACTGCCCATGAAAACATAAAATCAAGTTTTAGTGTGTGAAAATTTCGCATGGGTTAAGATAGTATTACATTTGACAACCATTGTGAATAACATAAGTAAGTATGTGCAGTTGTAGCCTCACTAGTTATCACTTTGAAGCTAACCACTTTTATGAAGAAATGGGGGAGGGAGGAGGTAGAAGAAAAGTCCATATTGAAATTGGCCCCACTAAAATACTTTGGATCTGCCCATGTACAACTTTATCACACTTACCGAAATCTGCTCGACTGAGAGTAATTATTTCTGGATCATCATCATATATTCCAAAATTATCTTGATAATAACTCCATGAATGATAATTCTGATGCTTATTTTCTTTAATACCTTCTTCACCATAAAGATCATACTTCTTTCGTAATTCTTCATCTTTCAGCGTCTCATAAGCCTTTGTCAACTGAATAAACACACTTTGCGCATTTGGATCATTCTGTAGAAAATGAGAACATAAGATAAAAACAGTAACATTTTAATTCAACAACAAAGAAATGAATATGCACTTAAATTTAATTAGCATTCACAATTGCGCGCGCGCGCGCACATACAAACGCGCACACGCACACGCGCACGCACACGCACACGCGTTCGTAACAAATGTTAATAAATAATAGTCTTAATTTGTAAAACTTAGTAGCAATTCTTAACTAAGTGGTAATGTAGAAATCAATATAATTTTAAGATGCTTCCCTATTATGCTGACAAATTCTGTATTCAAAAATTGTTCCTCTTGTTTATTGTTTATTTATAATATTATTAGAATATTTATTGATTTGATTTAATACAAGTCAAGCGGGAACTCCAAATTACAGGACTAGGCCAACTTAAAACTAACATCATGGCATTCACATAGTACATATGAAAATCATTATAAAGATAAAATATTAGAAGAATTATAACATAATGAATTTTTTTTGTTAATATTGGTAATTAAAAATAAAATGAAATTGATAAAGATATTTACATCTGATACATTGCTAACTAAAAAATTATTAATTGATTCCATCATTTTAAACAGTCTTGCATTGCATAATTAATGATTGTTAATACTTTGATTATAAAACAGTCTGTAAGGAAGACTATACGTGGGAATCAAGAATGCAACTTCTGAAAGTAATTGTGGACATTGTATTATGTCTCTAATTAGTTTTATCAGAAAAATGATTTGATTCAAATGCCTTATACTCTCAAGACCTTGTAGATTGAATTTTGTGAAGAGATACACTTGTCAATTCCCTCAGTGGATATCTTCTTACATTTAGAAACTCTAAATGCACCACCCACAGTTGACAAGACTCGAGAAACTTAAACAACCCTATTTTGTCTGGAGTCCAAATGACTGATGCATATTCTAGTTTGGATCTCGCATAAGATTAATCTAGTACCCATAATGATTTCTTTTTTTTTTAATTTCTCCCAAGTCTCAGTACATATCCCAAAGTTTTAAGAATGTCAGACTGATTCTATGTGAAGTTCAAAAGTTTTAAGTGAAGTTTCTATGTGAAGTTCAAAAGTTTATTGCTTGTCAAACAAAACACCCCTGATCATTCTTTAATTTAACACTTTCAAGAACCATTTCATTAATTTTATATGAATATTTGAAGTATAAGTGGATGATACATTGTTCTGAAAAGAACTCATGACTTGGCATTTATTAGGATTTATGACAAAATGTATCTGAAAACCATGAAATCCTATTTTGAACTAAAAGGCTGAATGTGAATAGAAGTACAACATTATTAACCCAGATCAGCTGGAGCTGAGGCCGATTCAAGTAAACAAAAATCCAGATTATCCAGAGGATGAGGGGAGAACGATAAAAAAATAACATGGTCTTACCTCACATATGTTCAATGGAGTTCAAAAATTCTGTGGTCATGGGGTAAAAGTTCTTAAGTCAATTTTGGGTGAAATTAGGTTAAGTACTGAAACTGCAAGTTAAGTATATATATTTTATTTTAGTAAAATGACCGAATTCATGTTGCCTCCTTAATGACAAAAAAGTGATGGGAAATGTAGCTTAATATAGCTTATGGCTCAATAATCTACCCTTGTTTTCTCCTAACTAAGATTTTTGACTTAAGAACGTTTACCATGTAACCACAGAATTATTATTGGCACTCTTTCACCTCGAAAGACTATGTAATATTATTTATGCTGTATACAATATTTATCAGTACAAACTAGTTGGTGGCCCTAATTATGGCCAGGGCATCACCCGGGCCACTTCGTCCCCTCCTCTTTGCCCCTTTGCTGAAGGCACGTAGAGGGGAAGGAGAGGAATGGCAGGAGGGGTGAAGGCAACGAACTCAACCACTGGGAATTCCAGTAATATACCTATCGAGAATAGCGATTTGTTGTGTGTAAAACAAAACTTAATTTACTCTGCTACACAACATTTTTTTTCCAAAAACTGGTATGGGTTAACGAGATTTAACTGTACTCTCCCTTCCTGAAAAATTTGAATTCATGAAGATATGTCACTTCCGAAATAAGTTCTTTAATCAAACAAAAATTGTACTGAAAGAGAAATTTTTTCCTCAATTTTAAGTTCATCTCAGAGAATTACCTCCACTTTGGTTTGAAGAGCATTTTACATTAATTCCACATTTACTTTGTCTTTTTAACAACTTTCAGAAGACATTTTATCAACTTAAGATAGAGTTCCATTATTCCTATTTTACTTATTGCATAAAAGTCAGTATTTGTGTTTGTATGTTCAACTTGACTTCATACTTCAAAGTCTTAACTGAATATAATTTATTAGCTAAAAAAATACAATTAAATTTTTTTAACATGTTCACATCCTGACAGCCAAATGTTTTGAAAACAATGAAACATACCAAAGCCAATTTTACTCATTTTAATATTGTTATTTCATTAGATGTGCCCACATAACTACAAAATGAGATTACAAATATGAAAGATAATACAGAAATTTAAATCTTAAATTCAAGAAAAGAAACTAAGATTTAAAAACAGAATGTAATAAGAAAATTACAACTGCCACAAAAATTAATTAAAAGTCAATGAAAACTGTAACAACTGAGAATTTGATATACTCCTGCACTCTATTCTTCATTTCAAATTATTGTTGTACATTCCTTCGAATTTTAAGTAAGATTTTTTTTTGCTGCGTAAATGTTTCTACACAAATAGAGACTTCTGTACTGGCCGCCAAAAATAAAATTAATTATTTATGTAAACAATGACATATAATGCATTAGTTAATATAATATTGCATAGCATTTGATTTGCATTGTACAATTTTAAAATGAATAAATATGCTTATAACAAGTAATATACTTCAGCATCTGTGTCAGTGACCCCAACTCATTCAGATTTTTCATCCAATTTCCTTGATCCATGAGCAAAGGTTAAGATGGTCCCGGGTCCCTTTTTTTGCTTCTGGATATGAATATAGCTTCACTACACATACATTTTGTTGAGCTTTCATTATATTAGTTGTGGTAGGAGTTTTGGTACAGCTTGTACTATTCTTTGATGAAAATAAATCCAATTAAATGAAATCAAATGTTCCAAGACATGTCAATTTAAAAGATACACACACGTTATTGTGGATAAAAATGATAAAATAGCCAAAATATCTTTCATTTTATTTAAGCATTACATTTTATTTATAAATAAATAATAGAAGTACATACCAAATATTAACGCTACAAGAAAAGTTGAAAAGGGTGACCTGATTGAAAAGGACAAGAGTGGCGAAACAAAGTTGGATAGCACATCATATCTATTTTATTCACATTATAAAAATTAAACTATTCGAATTTGAAAAAAAAAGAAATAATACCTTATTTTTATCAGGATGCAGTTTCACTGCCAACTTTTTGAATGCTTTTCGAATTTCTCTGATATTGGCACTTTTTGCTACTCCCAGCAATTCATAATAATCTTCTCCCGAACAAATAGAGACCAATAACACAATAAAAATCAACCAATGCTTGAAAGTAAACCTGAAATCAAAGTATGAAACTTGAAATAGAGGTTATGTTAAGCCGAAATTAACGCATCATAATTACCACTCTCTTACATAGTGCATAAACGTTTTTTGACACTAAAAGCACCGGTACAAACACAATCGAACATAATTCACATTCACGTTTTGACTTTTGTTAATAGGAAACCCGCCATCTCACACAGCCACAATCACGCCTTTTCATTTTTTATGTTGTACTGGTTGGTACTTTGGGTTGGTACTAGTGTCATCAGAAAACAAAATTCAGGAGCTATACTTCGATTGAAATATTAAGTTTGCTGACAGTTGATGACTGTGAAGCTGTCATCCAATCGGGAGCTTCGACGTTACCATAGTGATCGAGTGTCAAGAAGGTGATCAAAAGTTAACCCACTTAATGTTTCAATCGAAGTATATAATTGATTAAAAGGATTGGATTGATTAAAAGGTGGGGAAAATTTGGTAGCGATCAGCTGGAAGGCAATTTTATAACAGGGAGCTTCCTTGCAACTTAATTTTTCAGATTGAAGCTCCCGATTGGATCACCCAGCTGATCAAAAGTCAATCCGACGTACGTTTTAATCGGTGTGTAGTATCCACTTGGAATAATTTTTGAGTCCAGAAAATTCTATAACAACCTCATGATTGGTAGTATAATAATAATTTCATTGACACTTGACATTTTCAGAATCTAACTGTGGGTGAAATTCTGTTTGTAAGAGGAACTGACTCGAAAGACCCCCTAAGCAGCTTTGTTGAGATTATGTATGACATTTTTATTGAAAACATTTTCGAAAAAATAATATAATAATAATAATAATAATAATAATAATAATAATAATATATAAATTTTCGAAAATAAATAAATAAATAAAATAAATAAATGTCTTTATTGGTGGCGAGGCTCAGGCTATTTAGCCTGCTCTTCCGCCTGACCACTTTCAGAATTTATATTACAATAGTACATAATAAAGGAAGTCATTCAATGAAAAATACGCACGCAAGATTTTCACATGGATGACAGGAGGGAAAGCGAGAGAGGACGAACTTGATAGGAAATCGGGAAAGAATCGGGATGAATGGAACGGTAGAGAGAAAAGAAAGAAAAAAAGAAAGGAAAGGAGAAAGAGAACCAGTGAAATGTTAATAGGTTATGTTAATTGGTTCATTGAGGTTTTGAAGTAGCTAAAATTGCGTACGTGTTTTTGAATTACCCCTAGAAAAACTAGAAAGGGAGGGAATCTCGTCAGCATACAAGCGAAGACACATCAAGTCAAGAGTTCAAGCCCTGAGAGAAACTGGAAGCATTAAGAGATAATGGTAACTGATTTTGCGTATATTTCATAATATTAACAATTTTTATTATTATATGATTAAGTGTCGTAAAACTATTTGGTTCTTAAATAAAGTTAAAGAAAATAAAAATGTGGATATAATCGATTCATTTTTAGGAAATATTAACAGTTAAAATATTCCACAAACTAGAAAATTGGAAAATTTTAAGAATTTAGGAAATTTTTACCGTTTAGAGTATTCCCAAGACCCGAAAACCCGACCCAACATCTCTCACCCGTAAGCCAACGATTTATTCTACCTTTATTCCTGGGACTGCAAGCAAGGGACCATCCCGGCATGCGCCTTAAGCGATTGAGTAAACCCAGGTAAACCTCAATCAGGATGGCGGCTTAAGGCCAAGACACAATACAAATAAACAATTTCACTGCACACAAACTACAAAGAAAGAAAAAAAAACGACAATAATTTGAATTAAATATTATGTCTAAATGTACGGCGCAGTTTGTAAGAGATGAAGAACTGGAACAGAAATATTGCAAATTAGTGAAACACATGTAGACAAAATGAAAAGCATATCATTATAATATTTTGAATTCATACAAATATGAGCAAATGCTCATGCATAATCACACAACAAAGGTACGCATACATCTGCGTACTGCAATAAAAGTGACGTATGAGATAAAGGTTTGTTCATGTTATTTAAAAATGATTGAAAGAGTGTACGAGTAGATTATAGAGACATATAGCTAGGTTATGGGTTTGTCATTTTTTAGTATTATGATAAATGTAAAAGTAGATAGGAGGAGGAATGATATTTTTGTGTGCTAAACGATTAGTTTACTTTATAAAGCTAAATAGATAATAGTATGAAAATTGGAGGGAAGGGAGAATAAAGTAACCTAGGATGAAAACTAAGAGAGAACAAGAACAAAAAAAAAAGAAAAGAAAGAGCGAGGATTTCAGCTATCCATAGAGAGAAAGAGAGAGGGGGAGGGAGAGAGAGATAGGGAGGGAGAGAGAGAGAGAGAGAGAGAGAGAGAGAGAGAGAGAGAGAGAGAGAGAGAGAGAGAGAGATGAGACGGTGTCAAGGATGACATGGAAGTATTTAGTTAAGGAATGGGGTAGAACTTTGTACGATCAGTGGGATAGGAAAAAGTATAAGATATATCACAGTGCTGACGTAGTGCGGCGTCCACCAGATCTAATTTTTGGCAAGCGAGCAGTGAGACTAATGTTATGTATTATTTTCATGGATCCAATTAGTGACTTCTTTTTTAAACTTGTGAAATATACTGCATTTTTTAATATTAGAGGGGAGATTGTTCCAGGCACGGATGGCAGTGACAGTGAATGATTTGCTAAACGCTGTGGTATTGTGATGCGGAATACAAATAAGGCGTGAGGCTCGGGCACGATGTAGCTTCATAACCTGAAATCGTTGTGATAGGATGGTATGATGTGTACTGTTTAAAATCTTGTGAAGGAGGAGAAGGCAGTGGAGTAAACGCCTTTTATCAGCGGTAAGAATTTTAGAATGGGCAAAAAAGGTCGAAATATGATCGTATTTTTGAAGGTCGAAAATAAAACGAATACATGCATTTTGAGCTACTTGTATCTTACGTTGCTGTTTTAGATTTATGTCAGTTAGTAGGAAATCGCAGTAATCAAAATGAGGCATAAGAAGGGATGTTACGAGGGTCTGACGAGTTTTTATAGGTAAAAATGTACGCATGCGTTTTAGAACATGCAGGGACGCGAAGACTTTTTGACATATTTTATCAATTTGCACATTCCAGTTAAGAGTATTATCCATATACACACCTAAATTTCTCACGTCTTTACACCACGGTAGGGGAGTTCCATTTATGCAAATTTCAGGGAGAGCGGAGATTGATAACTTTTTTAAGGAGTTTCTGGAGCCGATTAGAAGACACTGAGATTTATTGGGGTTAAGCAGTAGCCCCAATGATGATGACCAAGAGGACAGACTGTGAAGGTCTTCGTTGATTTTTTGAGCAAGTTCAAAAACGCGAGAGGAGGGTCCGCTAATATACAATTGGAGATCATCAGCGTACATGTGATGACGACAATGTTTTATTGATTTGTCTATATCATTTACATAAATTAGGAAAGCAAGAGGTCCTAACACTGAGCCCTGTGCGACGCCGCGTGCTAGTGGCAAGATACCCGACATGTTGTCACCGTACACAACTTTTTGTTGCCGCTCCGATAGATAGCTGGAGAACCATTTGAGTGTGGATGAGGCACATCCAATGTTTTTCAACTTTGCTAACAAAATATCGTGGTCGACCGAGTCGAATGCCTTGCTAAAATCGAGAAGGACGAGAATTGTGATTTTACCGCTGTCCATTGCATTTCTGGCGTCTTCAATAACACTAAGAAGCGCAGTTCCTGTGCTTTTTCCGGGTCTAAAACCTGACTGGTTTGTATTTAAAATACTGAAATTATGAAGGTGATGTTCGATCTGCTTCCTGGCAATCTTTTCAAGAACTTTTGATATTGTAGGCAAGATACTAATAGGGCGGTAATCAACTGGCGTCGTAGGATTGGCGCTTTTAGGAAGTGGATGGACAAGCGCTGTCTTCCACGCCGAGGGAAATTCGCCGCTCATTAGTGAGAAATTAATTATGTCCACTATTGCAGGGAGTGCTACTTCAGCTCCAAGCTTCAGCAACTTTGCGTTGATTCCGTCAGAGCCAGATGCGTTTGATTTAAGACTCAAAATGATTTTAGTGACGTCTGTGGGTGTTACTGACGCAAAATACAAAGTGTCTTTGATATCAATATCAATATCTGTGCTCCGCAGCATAGATAAAGTTTGCGATTTTAGGAGTGGATTTATTGGCTGCGCGAGCGTAACAAAAGTATGATTTAGCAAATCAAGTGACACATTTATTTCTGTTGAATTTCGAATATTTCCAATACCTATAGTGCGCAAATTTTTCCAGAGCAATTTTGAATCGCGGTTATTTTGAAAAATAGAGTGATAATATTTAATCTTGGCATTTCTCAACATTTGGGTTACACGATTTCTAAGTTTTTTATACGTAACGTGGTCGTTATAGTTCCTTGTTTTCCGAAAAACTTTGTACGCAGTGTCCCTATCGTGCATAAATTGACGGATTTCACTGGAAATCCATGGAGCTGCGGGACGTGTCACGCGTGACGTCTTTAGTGGAACATGCCTATTTACAAGTTCGTTAAACATTTCCGTAAATACTGCTACTTTGTTATTAAGCGAGGTTTCATTTAGTACAATATTCCAGGGGACCGAGAATCCATCAGAAATGAAGGAATTTGCATCGAAGTTCTTATAATCTCGATATTTTATTATTTTTGGTGTGTATTTGGGACACTTTAAATTATATGAAAATATTATAATATTATATTATATGAAAATATGAGTTGTTTTGTGTAATTTTGCCTGAAACAGACAATTTTTTAAAATTTTAAAATTATTTTTTTCTCTAAAAGGACTTCATATTTATTTTTCCCCCTCGTATGTAGGAAAGAATGGTAAAGAAAGTGGTTCTGGTAGTATTTTCTTACAACACCTTTATTGTACAAAAGAACAATACTGATGTTAGAAATTTTTTTTGTCTACTGAAATCTGTTTTAAAAAATCAGTTCTTTACAAAGGTTATGTTTTTTTAAAAAATAGGAGTAGTTGAGCAAAAATATTTTCGAAATTGAATATTTGTATTTCCCCCCCTCCTGTACCTAAACTCTTTCAAGAGTCATGTAATTATAAGGAGTTATTTAAGTAGTTTGTAATTAGTGATTTAATTATTTTATTATTAATAGTTAGTTACTTATACGAAGTTATTAAATAAAATTAGAGCTCAGACCTTCGGGCTTCATTTTACCTAAAACAGGCAGCTAAAAAGGCATTTTTACAAAAGCAAAAGGCAGCCAAAAAGGCTATTTTTACAAAAAAAAAAAAAAAAAAAAAAAGGCATGAAAAAGGCATTTATTCTAGCTAATGTAGGGATGTTAAAAGACACGTAAATCATGAAAAAACACATTTAAAAAATATTGTAAAAAATTAATAATTGAAACGCTTCACTGTTATTCTCAATCTAAATTTTACATTACCACTTAACGTACAAGGAAACTATCATTACTTGATTATCTTGATTACACATGACCATCCGGTGCGATGGCTACGAATGTGATTTACTCGCGACGCTTGGAAATGATATTGTGGACTCCCTTTAAAATCTTGAAATGGAGTAAGTGAAAATAGAATTGTATTTTTCGTTCTTTGCCCTTGTGTAATCGCTAGCACTGAGAAGGGTGTATGGTATACGGAGAGCTGTGCTCAAAAGGGTTCAAAGCCATACTCTGCCAGAGGCCAAACTAGGATGGGATTCTTCGTGAGAGAACAAAACCTGTCGGCATCAATAGAAAAAAACCTTACCTACAGGGGCGGCTCGTCCTAAGGGGCCACAGGGGCCGGGCCCCAGCAATATTTAATAAATGCACAAAAGTGTTTATTTATCCTTACAGTAATCTCTTTGTGATAATTGCAGTACTTTATTGGAATGGTTTATTCGTAAAGATCGACAATTCGTCCCCAGAACTCATTCCAAGTCCCAACTACCAAGAATTGGAGGGTCATGGTTACTTGCCGCACTCAAAGATAGCGTTAGTAGTCGTGACGGGGCCCGGCTGGCGTGGGCCCCGAAGCTGTATCTCTACTCCCTTTACAAGGTCAGCGCCCTTTCATAGTGGGCGCGATCACTGCTCGCTAATTTTAGCAGTCCTAGGGGCCCGCGCCAGCGGGCCCTTATCAGATGACGACAGTCTGAGCACGCCATTTCCGAAGTGCACGTGAGAGTTCTGCGCGCTGCAGGATGAACACAGTGGATTCGTTACATCGTTTACCGTTTTCTTCACTGAGACTTGAAGAAAAAATTGTCATTAAACGGTTAGGGGCTCATCAACCGAGTGATTTCTCATTTACACAAATTGATGGAAAGAAGAAACGAACTTTCTGTAATTCGTGGTTTCAGAAAAAATCATGGTTGACTGTGAGTGAAGAAAAACGAAGCTTATTTTGCTTTTATTGTTTATTATTTGGTGGTAAGGAATTGTGGACGACAGTGGGCTGTAAGGATCTGAAACATTTGATTGAAAGGATAAAGAAACACGAAGAAAGCGCACTGCATTTGGAAAATGCTAGCAAATTTAAAACTTTTGGAACTGTGAACATTGCTGCACAGATTGATTCGGCGGTCAAAACTTCAATTCAAAAGCATAAAGAACAAGTCTCAAAAAATAGACATAATTTAGGTAGAGTGATTGAGTGTTTAAAATTTTGTGGTATTCATGAACTAGCATTAAGGGGGATGATGAATCTGAAGATTCAAAAAACCATGGTAATTTTTTAGATTTATTATCGTTACTTGGGAATCTAGATAGTGTGCTAGATGATCATTTAAACAATTCCTCTGTTTGTAAATATAACTCTCACCTGACACAGAACGAGCTGCTAGATTGTATGTATGAAGTGTATTTGGAGGAAGTGAAGAAAGACATTGATGTAGCTGATTTTGTTTCTCTGCAGGCCGATGAGACAATTGACATAACAAGTCGAAGTCAACTTGTCAAAGAAATAAATCTTTCCACAGGTTTGCATCCCTTAACATAACGCAATATTAATATTGCGTTATGTTAAGCGATGCAAACCTGTGGAAAGATTTATTTCTTTTGTAGAGGTGTTCGATCGTACAGCAATTGGTCTCTGTGAGATACTGAAGACAAAACTGGAACATTTTAACATAGAACAAAAACTCATTGCTCAAGCATGTGATGGAGCCGCGGTAATGAGTGATAAAAAAGGGGGTGTTCAAATCGTTTTGAAAGAAACATTTCCTCGTATGTTCACTGCTACGCCCAGCAACTTAATTTGGTTATCAAACAGGCTTATTCAAAAAACGTAAAAAAAGTAAGGTTGTTTTTTGCAAACATAACAGGGTTCACAATATTCTTTTCTTCTTCGCCAAAACGTAGTGACTTGCTGCGTTCAGTGTGTAGTAGTCGAATTCCCACTGTTTCAACCACACGTTGGAACTTTCAGTCCCGAGTGGTGAACAGCGTTAAAGAAAACAAAGCGTCTTTATTGGAATGTTTTGAAAAAATTGAAGAGGAAGATGGATGGGACGATGTTACGGTGAGAGAAACTTGTGGCCTGAAAAGTTTCATTATTAAAAAATAATGAATTTTCCTTTTTTCTTAATTTTTTCTATTATGTAATGAAACATGTGGACATTCTGTACAATACCATTCAGAATCAGTGCTGTGAAAGTACACAACGCTCTACACCATTTTGAGACAGCATTGTCTGAAATTCGAGAGAACACTGAAAGATATCAAGCGAATGCTGAAGATGAATGTGCTCCCATCCCATCGAAAAGATGGAGACCAGAAACTGAAGGAAATATTAATGTAGATGCCAAAGAAGTATGTGAATTATTTCAAATCAACTCAAAGAACGATTCTTGCAATCTCAGATATTTGGTTCTTTTGAAATAGTGGATCCAAAGAAATTTAGTTCTTTGAGAGAGAAGTTTCCTGTTGACATAATCAACACTTTTGCATCAAGTTACAGTGCATTTATTTGGAAAGAAAAATTAATCAATAAACTCTCTGTGATCTATCGGAATGATACTTTTGCAAATCTGTTTTCAGTGTCTGATTTCTTCGTTTTCTTTAAGAAACATTCTTTCGAGGATTCTTTTTCTGAGACTTACAAAACATTGCAAATAGTGTTAACAACCCCGGTTTCTACAGCTGAATCCAAACGGAGCTTCAGTACATTAAAAAGGCTCAAGTCGTTTCTTAGAAATACTATGGGTCAAGATAGACTTAATTCGTTGGCTGTTTGCTCGATTCATAAGAAGGAAATTGCTGAAATTCCAAAATTCGACATTCGAGTCATCGAAATGTTTGCAAGACAAAAGAACAGGCGTGCACCACTTTTGTACAAGTAATGCAGTTACATGGTGAGTACCTAGATCCTCTAAAGTAAGCTTCCTCTTTCGAACTCTCAGCATTCCGAAAGATAAGCTATTGCATTAGTATTATTTTTATACAAATCTTTTGTTTCTGTTGACATAATATTTGATTAAACATCTTAATAAAAAATCCTACTTCTGTTTTTTAAGGAAAACTTATAGATTTAAAGTTTTAATTAATTAATTGATAAATTTCTTAATTAAATAAATTATTAAACGATAATTCTTTAATGAAATAAGTTATTGATTCTGAGATGATATTCGTGCTTTTGCACCTGGCCCCACCAGGGAAAAATGTCACGAGCCGCCACTGCTTACCCAGTATCATCTTTCTTTTTTATTTTAATTTTTGGCACTACCTCTACTTCTACATAAAGACAAAACACGACCGTACCATTACAAAAATAGTAAAAATATGAATCAGAACCCAAAAAAAGGCAAAATGTGAATTCACTAAAACAATTTCAAAAGTACAATTAAGTGATTCCAATTGTTAAAAGTCATAAAATACCTACAATAACCAAAACCTTTTCCCAAACTTCCATACTCTCAAATAATGTTTCACACATCATCGTCATACAATGCTGCAACATGACAATTTACTTAGTAATCCCGGGGAGAGGGGGATTGTATGAAACCACTTGGGAGAAGGGACGTGCATCCTTGAAAAGCAAGCAAAAGGTTGCTGTGGGGAGAAGAAGACTGGGCGAAACCATTTGGGGAAAGGGACATGCGTTCTTGCAGAAGAAGCAAAAGTTGGGTTGTGGGGAGAGTGGGACTGGGCGAAACCAGTCGGTAGCAATAGAAAAACACTCTCGCATAGTATCATCTTTCTTTTTTATTCAACTTTTTAGCACAACCTCTACTTCCACAGAAAGACAAAACACGACCGAGCCATCGTGTTTTTTCAGAGGAAGCAACAGTTGGGCTGTGAGGAGAGTGGGACTGAGCGAAATCACTTGAGGAAAGATACGTACGTTCTTGCAGAGCAAGTGAAAATTAAGTTCTGTGGACAGGGGAACTGGGCGAAACCATTTAGTGTAAGGGCAATCCATTTTTACAGACGGGGCGAAAACTTTTGGTGGAATGGACATTCCATTTTGGAGAATATGGAAGCCTTTGGAGTGTGGGGAGAAAGCGACAGAGTAAAACCTCTTGCGTGAAGGAATATTCGATCTTGAAAAGCAATGAGCCAGGCAGAGTTAAGCTGTGGGTAGGGGCGAATGGTAAGAATGTTTTGAGAACAGCTTGCTTCTTGCGAATCTGGTCTTTCTTCACAAAGAACACTTTCGCATTTGAATCGCCTCCTTCTTACTGCACTTCTACTCGAAGCTATCACACAACTCCTTCCACATTTATAGAACACTTGTCCATTATACACGTAAACCCTGGCAATGTCAAAACACAGTTTTGAATACGCTTAATCACTGCTAAAGAACCTATTCGTCCCCATACATAAAGTACCACATTTATTCTCTCCTCGAACCACAAACATTTGACGATCAAAAATACAAAAAATCAAGAGTGCAAAAAACGTATCTGTTCTACAGGAACGTAGCAGAGTACTTTCTCAGGTACCCCAACCAACATAAAAAATAAAATTACCACTATACAACTTTCACTTCATCAAAGGTAATTCCACGAGTGGTTTGGAAATAGTCGATAAATCCCCGACTCGCGAAGCGAGGAGGGGATTTATCGACAATTTTCATACCACGAGTGAAATTTACTAAGACTATTTCACGAATGAAATTTCATAAATATAATGTACTATTAATAATTAACATTGTTTTATTCAAATAGTTTTACATCGAAAAGAAATATATACATAAGGGCAATTATAAACAACAAAATAAACATAAGACAAAC
>BLKR01001583.1:10037-271832 GCA_011170035.1 Teleogryllus occipitalis | reverse complement strand
AACTTACTTTCATTGAACGAAATAACTTCTTTACCGTGCGATAAGTTAGAGCCCTGATGAGTCCCAACGAAAAAAGTACGTCTTAATCCATTTATCGAGTAGTTAATGCTAGTATTTTGTGCGAGTAGTTTGTTGTTTATGCTAGTAGTTTATGCGAGTAGTTTATGTAACAAATGAAGCTGAATAATAATGTTATCTTCTAAAATATTTTGATGTTTCGATAGCAGGAAAGTCGTCAAATGATGACATTAAGCGACAGTGTTGCGTAATATTCATTTTCCCACTTCCCAGGCAATATTCTGCGTCCATTTATTTTCTGACTCTCAATTTACAACTGGAGAAAGCGTATCTCCCCATCTCCGTTCTGATAGACTGAAACATTTTCTTGAGAAACTTCAATAAAATATTTCAATAGTCTTTAATTTTTTAAACTTAATTTAAATTACTTAATTAATTTAAGTTCATTCACAATTAACTTTGTAATAGCAGAATTACATGAATTCAAACGGATTGGTAAGGCTGTATTAGTATTTTTTGATATTTTGCGATGAAATAAAAAAATAGTTCACGCATTGGTAGTGATGTAAAAAACCGATAATAATATAAACTTATAAACCCATTTTTATATATTTATATTATGAGACTTGAGATTTGAAATTATACGTGCAATTTTTCTTCTTGCAGCCGTCGACACTGTCGCTTTTGGGGAAAGTGGCCTTCGCGACCTTTCCCCTGTTCTCGCAAAAGTGCCGGCGCCGCGAAAGCAATCTTCCCCTAATGCGACAATGGCAACGGTTGCTAACAGGAAATCTCGTACATTTAGTTCAAAATCATATGTCTGAAAGTATAATTTTATACTCAATATACTATCAAAATATTAACGTATGTTACATCAATGCATTCGTCTATTTATGATTATCTATCGCTAGTGAAAAAAAATATATGGTCCCATTTAAAAAATCAAAGATAATTAATTTTTTCGAAAACTAAAAATATTTCGAATTATATCTCTACCGCACATTACTTCCCCCATGATTCCGCATTGTTAAGCTAAAACTTCATTTCGATATCGGGAACTGTTTAGAAGTTATGAGGTGGCCCATAGTTGGTGGGACTCTGTATAATTCTATTTCTCAGAAAATTTTCATTACGAATTTTTCTATTTTCCAATAAATAAGCGATTTTACAACAGTTATTATGTTTTATTTAATAAAAACCTCATGAAAACATTGTTCTCTTTTGTAATTAAGTTACCCACCTCCCAGGAATGTTTCCGCGTTCAAATTTCTTTCGTTGCCCGCTGCAGCGACGATTTTGAGTGGCAGCACCCGCGAGGCATAAATAGGAACACGAATGCCCATGCGGGCAAAACTGACCGCCCTTGCTATAGATTCTGCTGGGATATTATTTGATTGACAGTCACAACTATTACGATCGCGACATTTTACAATCTTTTATTTTAGTCATCAATATTCCCTTCGAGATTCTGAAATTTTTTTCTGAAGCTTGGCATATTGTCAGTCCACTCTTAATGCAGGTATTCTTCAGCTCACCGAACGCAATAAGACGTGACTTGAACCGCGAGTACTTGGAAACAGCAATCTAGCTTAAATCAAGAATAACATTGGCATCAGTTAAACCCCATTTCTAAAATACATTAACAAAATTATATAAGAAACAGAAAACTGATTAAAATGCAAACAAAATGAAAGACAAAAAATTGAATTAAAACTATAATGATAATAGGACGCACTATTTGGTATCGCAATATTATAATAATTCATGAAGTCCGCAGAAAGGTTTCCAATCCCCAAAAGTTTTGTCCACACTAGTAAACGAACTCGCTTAGGTGCATAGAGTGGTTTCCATGTCCACTACACTATTATCTCTCCAAGAATCACAGCCCCTCCGACACAAAAAAAGTTGGACAGATTAACACATGCTCATGAACGAGAATGAAGTATGTTTCGAAATTGACGTGGGGTCTCACAGTCCGTGGTATCTACTAATGTTTGAAAGTAGGGTGCGACTACTATAAGTTTGAGATCGCCTGTTGGAATTTACGTGTTTTGGGAATTACTGTATGAACAGAACATTTCAAGAGTTCAATTCAATAACACGGCGACTAGAGCAAGTGACCTCTCTGAGAGTCATTTCAAAACATAGGCGCGTGAGGGATGTTATGTCCTTGCCTTCAATGGAAATGGAAACAACGTTAATTAATGTAAGGAAGTATATGGATTTGGAATATATGCATTAAAAAAATATTTTCATCACAAAATTGCTCTCTCATTAAAATTAACTGAGCTCATGCTTAATTTCCCATACCAGACATTAGAAATTTCTATCATTACATGTCAATTAGGTATTAGATCGATTATTACAGAACAAATCATCAGATTGATGGTGTACTTCTCAATATTGTCTGTGAAAAGTATACAAATGAGTGTTATAATAAGAAAGAAATTTCGTCTTCCTAAAACATGTGTATACTGTTTAGTTGCATGTTTTATTTCTATATTTAAATGTGTGTAGCATTACAATGCAAACAAAACTCTTATTCGTTTATTATATTGAATTTAAATTATTTTTCACAATTTAATACACAAGATCGTGTTCCTACAAAAGGGAGTAATGAAGCATTCTCCAGGGGAGGGAAGTGTTATTGGATTGGTGCCACTTTCTACAGACTCCGCCTCTTATGCCTTTTAAGGCGAGGAGAACAGGGAAATCTTCCGAGGCTAGGCCACTTGAATTACTAGAAGAGCCAATGATAAGCGTTGCTTGCCTTAGAGTTAAGGATTGCTCAAGCCCGGTGTCAAATACACATTATTACTCTTTAAATTATTAACAAATGAGACATCATTGAATTTCTCTATTGATATATTCATTACAGGTAAAAAATGTATGGTTGTATTTGAAAATTCATATGTGATTCAATTTCACCAGAATTAAAATTAATACACAGAATGTATCTGCTGCCTAAAACTTGCCTCGTGGAATAAATACGAAAATAATCTCTCATGCCACCGCTCTGTCCAAAAGCATTTTGCAAAATAATTTGTTGATAATGAATTTCCTCGCTAGACGTTAAACATATTGGCATACACTTTGCACCACTGAATAGAATGCATTCAACTACAAAGAAATCTTCAAATTTGCAGGATAACAGTTCGTCTCAGCGTTTTGAAATTTGCCAGAGAGTTTATTTATAATAAAACGTGTGTCAACGATACATGAAGAATCGAAAGTTAAAAAACAGCTTATGAGCAACAATTTCCACCGATTTGTCGTAAGTCACAAATCGTTAATACAATTTAATCAGCAGAAAGCAAGATACTGCAAAACTATTTGAATTTTATACTTGACAGCCAAGATCGAATGAATTGGGGGTTGGAAACAAGTGAGGGTTGTCATCAGACGCTAAGATCCTATAAACAATTGCATATCTCGAAAACGAAAGGCGATAGCTCCGGTTGGATTGCGGAATTTTGCATCTTCTGTAAAGGGAAATGAGATGACAGAATAAAACAGAATTGCAAAATTTGTAAAGTTATAAACAATTTCCAATTTTTGCAATTCTAAATTGGGAAGGGTTTTCTGATGTCCCAGAACCAAAAACTGCGAATTAACAATTTTGCAACAATTAACAATTTTATAAACAATTCCAAAATGTGCGCTATTCCTGCCGGGGAGTGTCCCCAAATTGTCCATGATTTGATGATAGCAAAATAACAATTTTGACATGAGATGCAAATTAATTGCTTAATACCTAGTTTAATTGTTACTTTAATGATAAATATACAGGTGGTCTTTGAATTTTACTTTCTTTTATTGAAATGGTTCCCTAGAAGTCCTAACGATTCGAGAAAGACAGTATTTTGCATTTTTGCAAATGTAATATACATATGAACAATTGAAAATATGCAATTATAATCGTTTTTATCGCAAAATTCTGTAGTAAACTGGTCATTTGATAAAGTTCATAAATTGCGTTTGGACAAGAATATTGGAATTTAAATATCTATAAGAACGTAATTGTTCTAAAATTAGTGTTATTTTATCTGATATCAATGTAATTTCTTTAAAAAATTGTGTTAACAGTGGTTAAGTGCTATGAGTTCATATATATTTCAATGAATTTACTTTCATGTTCATTAAAGTGTTTCTTTCATGTATTTTTCATTTGAAAATACTTCCACATCTGAACTGGCGGCGCCCGCCATTTTGTACGACGTAATTTTGTTAGGGCACTCCCCCCTGCGTTGAGATTGGCTACGATGGTTTGTGAGGCTCCGCCTGCGACGTTTCGTCATGACAAGGGCTGTCCAAGCCGTGCAAAAGCTGAACTTAGCCGCAGACGGCCGCGATCAATTTATGTTTCCAGTACTGTACATTGTTTATTCCCGGTCGTTGCTAAGCCTTTGCTCTCGTGATATATTCTAATGCATGTTTCATCATATAGTCTGCAAATAAATGTTCGTTTATTTTCATGTGACATATCGGTATGTCACAATGTCTGTCGACATAGTTCGTGCCCCCAGATATTCCCAATGTGTTTGTCTCACCTAACAGGCTGGTTACTGACTGTACAAATTAAATCTCGAATTAAATTCTGTAGTAGCATCGAAGATTTTGTGGTAATCCACGATTAAATTGTCCGGGATATACAAGGTATCAATCACAATAGTATGTAGACACTAAATTTACTACACACTAAATATACTTGTTGCATTGTTTCGACTCCGGTATTAGCCTGGAAAGCTGGAGGCTCTGAGCTAGCATAACGACCCGTACCCAGGTTTTGTAAGGGGAGGTTACTGGGAGGGTCAACTGCGTTCTGGCGGGGCCCAGATACCAGCCCAAAGGCGTACTTGTGCGTCAGCGAGAGGGCGGGGAGTGAGAACACGGGCTAACGCCCAGGGGGCCACCCCGGAGTTAATCCCCCGTAGTAAAGGACAAGTGCGTTATAGGCGCACGATATACAAGTACATAATCAACTATTACCCGGTAAATACAAGAGAGAGGCCCTTCGGCGCTGGGCGATGCCTTAAAAGGTCGCCCCCTCCCATACGGAGACCGGGAGCGGTAGCTCAGTGCATCAACTGATGTCACTGCAGCGCCTCTGACCGGGAGGTCCTAGGTTCCCACTCCCCACGGCGGCAGGATTTTCGACACTAGCTTTTCAGTTACGTGGAATTCAGTCGCTGTCTAGAGGAGAATTCTAGCGGCCGGATGCTCTGATCGGTAGTTTTCCGTGTTTTTTCCGATCAACACCAGGCGAATGCCGGAGCAGTACCCTGCCAAACGGGCCACGGACCGTGCGCAATCTGTCCTTCCCATTCCTTGTCCTATCCTCTCCCCTTACACACACACACACACACACACACACACACACACACACACACTAACATGCACTACACCACCACATATTCCGGGAGATTGGTCGGGAGCTTAGAGCTTATCTCGGCTGGGGCGGTGCGGTGCCCCGCTGGTGGGAGAGTCCTGGTTAGGGGGAAACCCCACTAGCCGACGGTAGGTGGGCGCCGGATCTCGCCATCAAGCGGGGGAAGATTACCGCCATCTCCCGAGAAAAGAACATGCACTACACTAACGGGACTAACGACAAGAGCAGTTGACGCGCCTGGGAACACGAAAAAAATCAACCCATACGGAGCGGGCTGCTGCTTTCCCCATCTGCTAGAGGGGTCTCTTCGTGGCAACAGAACTCGCATCAACTGCTTTCTGGTGGCGGTTGGGGATACTATATGGCCCGTGACGTCACCGGCGGTTTTTTGAAGTGCTCGCTAAGGCAAATAGAGTATTCCCTCTTTTCGAAACTGTACACAGTGGTTAGCGACGTTACACCTTTCTTCCGGGTACCTCGGCAGAAGACTGTTTTGCACTTTTGACAGCGCCTTTTCTCGTGTCATTTTCTTCACCACGATCTTCACGGGATTTTCCTTTTGTGCATCCAGCCAGTTATCTACCATTATTTTACGCCTGAGGCGTTTTGAATGCGTTTTAGCACGCCAAGCGACACTTTTTACACAGTCGACTGATGTGCATCCTACTTCCATGAATGTTAAACTAATATTATCTAGCAAATTAGTGCGTAAATTGAAAAAAAGAATACTCCACAATGCAGTCATGGAAATTCCTTTTTTTTCTTTCATATAGTCATTTTTCGCAAATTTGAATTGTTACGGGAACACTTCAAATAGGAATGGGCAAAATTGTTCAAATAATGTCCTACATGATAATACAACTACATCAAATGTTAAGTTAGCACCCTACAGACAGGAACGTTTTGTAAATCTTCACTTTCAACGAAACCATGTCACAAAACTTTTACAAGATATAATTCTCGGGACATAAAAGCAATTCTTTTAGAGGTATGAATGGAAGAGCGCGTGATCGTGTTACGTGGTGGAAGAACAGCACCTGGCATTGGTAGCCCCGGCGCACCTTGCTCGTCCCGCCCACTTCGCTTTCTGTACCGCCCTCGCTGTTTGTAGATCCGCGCCAAGCGCACTAATTAAACCGTACATTGCGCTGGAATTTACACAGTCCGATTCATTACGTAAACAAGTAACAATTTTGAATCAATATATCTTTTGTGGCATAATATTAATTCAAGCAAATACGGGTCTTCAAATAAAACCTATTTCTGACAATGATATAATCCTATGAATTCTTGGAATATCAACCTGGAAACAAATCCCTCTCAAACACGGCATTATATGTGTTTCCATCAAAGATAAAGGCGTTAATACGAATTAAACATTGTATTCTCAAATCACAATAATAAAAGGATTATTCGAGCTTCATTCGAGTCGTTCCTACTCGTGAACATGGTCTAAGTTTCGAAGATCTGCTCACGCCTTAAGGTTTGGTCTGAGGTTTAACGTTGAAAGTTAAAGTAGCGCTAGGAAGGTTGTAAAAAGCACGTTACGGTGGTCTCATTCTATACATAGGGAACTTTCATTTAATACGGGGCCATGAATCACGACAGCACAAATTAAATAGTGTGGCAGAGGGTGAAGAGTAAAGATTTTGATAGAAATGGTCGGCTATTTTACTTATGTCTTGGTTCAGCGGCAGTACATGTTAGCTCCCGGTGAATTTCGGAATTTGGAATAAACCATGGTACCTTGAGGGTCTCTTTTAGGAACTTATTTTAGAATGCTTTCTGAGAAGCTTAATTCATGATTTATGAATAGTGGTTCAAATTTCGTTTCTTGTGTAATAGCAGGTCTTCGAAATATTACGAGTTGAAAGGTTGAGTCAGAGATAGGGCAGAATACTTTTCCTGAATTTGTGAAACTGAATTTTTTTTCAATTTTTTGCTCTTAAACAGAAGGATTAAATTATGACTTCTGGAATATTACAGAAAATGAAAAACTGGGCCTAACAGGAAATTTTTACTGAAACATTTTTCAGTTCCACATTGTTCGCTGTCCGGGCAGGGGCAGCTTTGCCCGATTATTTTTTTGTGAACCATCATATATATTTGTTAAGTAATAAACATTTGTTCTTATATTGCATATTATTTTGGTAGTGTGAATATATGATACTATACAATGTTATTTTTTAAATAATTACATAATTCTAACAAATTGATTGATTGATTGATTGATTATTTCGTGTTTCCGGGCGCGTCAACTACTGAGGTCATTTGTCCCGTTAGTGTAGTGCATGCATTTTTTCTCGGGAGAAGGCGGTGATCTTTCCCCGCTGGATGGCGAGATCCGGCGCCGATCTACCGTCGGCTAGTGGGGTTTGCCCCTAACCAGGACTCTCCCACCAGCGGGGCACCGCCCCAGCCGGGACAAGCTCTAAGCTCCCGACCGGTCTCCCGGAATATGTGGTAGTGTAGTGCATGTTAGTGTGTGTGTGTGTGTGTGTGTGTGTGTGTGTGTGTGTGTGTGTGTGTGTGTGTGTAAGGGGAGAGGATAGGACAACGAAGAGGAAGGAAAGATCGCGTGCGGTCCGTGGTCCGTTTGTTAGGGTACTGCTCCGGCATTCGCCTGGTGTTGATCGGAGAAACCACGGAAAACTACCGATCAAAGCAGCCGGCTGCTAGGATTCTCCTCCAGACAGCGACTGAATAATTCTAACAAATATTGAAATCAAGTTTATCAAATTAAACAAGGTAGCAAACGCAAACTCTAAGCCTGGGGGGGGGGCATGACCCCCATTCCTCCAACCTGGATCCGCTACTTGCCACGAGAGACGTTTTCGGACGATTGTCATAAAAGCTTTTCTGAAAATGCGCAATTTTGAACACTATTTAACAGAGAAAATCTTGAGTTTTCTTTCGAGAAACTTCATAAAAATTATTATTAGAACATGTACTCACTGATTCAATAAAGTACAAACACCGCGATGTAAATAATAACAATGGGAGATATATTTTAAAATAATTACATTTGTGTAATTTTAGGAAAGTCAAAAAATTCATCAAAATGACGTGATCAAACGGAAACGAATATATACATCAATTAGTCCCATTTTCTCATCCACTTCCGTGTAAACTGCTTTGCAATAACACAATAACCGTTTAAAAGTTACAGGAAGTGCTAAAGATACGGACTCACCTGTGTACACACACTATTAAGGATATCAGATATGTAAAAAAGAAATATCGCAAATACTTCGTTTTAACGAGCGTAGAAAAAACGATTTTCTCAATGCTAAAACGCGAGAACGAAAAATCTTGCTGTACCAGTAAAATACAAAAACGGGTATATTCCAAAATAGGAAAATGAATTATCTTTCAGGCAAGATAAAAATTAACTGTATTTTGTTAAGCAATGGAAATTCTTTTTAAGGAGAGTTTTGAAAATATTGTAAGAACCTCTCTGACCGGAATTGAATATACTTTCAACAAACTGTGACTACTAGTAAGAACGCCCCAAGTTTACTTGCTCTTCTATTATGAACGGGCAGATAAGTAAAATTCAAAACGAAATATCAAATAAATTGACCAGAAAAAGTCGCTGAGAACAGACTGGTCTGACAAACGTTGATAAATATTAAGAGTTGTAAAACAGTTTAGAATTATTTGTGACGATCAAATCTATATAAATAGAATGTATGTAAGAGCATAATTTTCGAACGACTGCACCCAATTGGATAATTATTGAGTGTGTGTGTGTGTGTGTGTGTGTGTGTGTGTGTGTGTGTGTGTGTGTGTGTGTGTGTGTGCGTGGGTGTTTGTTATTGTCAGGATAAATTTTGTACAAATGAAAATGTTAAATCGAACAGCAGAGTTTTAAAAAACGCATAATATGAAAAGTGAGTGAGTGAATGAGAGAGAAGACTTAGATCTTCACTATATTAACAAAACATTGACATATTGACGTACAGTTTTTCAGCCAGCAGTTGATAACTTCAAAAATATTGACAGTTTGGATAAATTTACATTAATTCATATATAATTAGCGTCTCCTTCGCAACTGCTAAGCTGTATATCGTATGTTTTGTCATGTGTTTAGACGTTTATCGTCGTGTTAGTGAGGGGGGTGGCGTGGGAGAGGGTGGGAAGAGCTCTGAATAGGGGACGGTGGGAGAGAGGCGGCGGGAAAGGAGGGTCTTGAGAGGGGTGGGATGGCAGAGAGGAGCGTGAGAGGGATTGAAGAGGGGGCGTGAGAGGGGGCGGCGGGAAAGAAGGGACTTGAGAGTTGGGTGTGGTGGGAGAGAGGGGCGTGAGAGAAGATGGAGGGGTCTGCAGAGTGGCGGGAGAGGAGACGGCAAGAGGGAGACGGCGGGAGAGGGGGCGGAGTGGGAATTATTGAAAATCCTATTGGTTTCCTTAGTCCGCGACTGTACACCATCCGTGCAAAGCCGAGGTGGGCATACTCGTAAATAATAAAACACGTCTTTCACGATTTCCGGAAATATTCACGAACAAAAAAAATTGCGTTACGAAGTTCGCCGGGTCAGCTAATTATCATATATGGTTATCTAACAGCGAGTGTTTTCCCGTCCCTCCTACTCAGTTCAAAGAGAATAGATTAGAACAAGTAAATTACAAAAAAGTGGAGAAAATATACATCATTACGTATTGTACAGCTTGCAACTTTCCGTTTTTAATAGAACGTACAAGCGCAATGCAAACATTTCTTTGTTATACGCGGCCATGAAGTTTCGGAAGCAAGCCGCAGGCGTCAGTTAGCGAAAAGAAATCGAATTCAAGTTTGTCGCTTGATTGTGTGCTTCCCGACTCACATGATAAGATCATTAGTTCCGTATCTCTAGTGCATGTGATAAACCGCGAGATGGCACTATTGCTCCCTGATGGAATGTGAGATTCGGCGCCGACCTGCACTTTACCTTGCGATAACATCTTGAGTTAATGAATTTAACGAGACACTTCATAGCCTTGTATGTGCAATGGTTCTCTCATAATTTTATCCCGTTCATCTCATTAAATAATTTTAAATAGAGTTTACAAATGAAATGGGTAATACATTTTTTCTGTATATTTTACGCCTACAATATAGAAAGGTATGCATTCATCTTCTATAAGTAACATTCAGCTCTTCATGCTAATCAGACCACCGGCGGTGGCGGAGTATCCAACCCACGCCGACTTATCATTTCTGGAGTCGGTCAGTAAAGACTCTAAACAACGCTGGCAAACAGATGTGGTCACAGTATCAGGCCGTGGGCCAATCAGTGGCTGTGTGTTGACTCAATAGTCAACAGACGGTTCTTTATGAATGTCCTTTTTACGTCTGCACGTGTTCCCTGTAACCCGCCGTGCTCACCGTATTTGGGCCACCGGATTTGTCTTCTTAAAGTTTAATGTTCCTTGTTCGGCTGTTTTAGGTTTTCAGCTACACATCCATTATATTTACACTATTTTTTTCAATAATATAAATAAAATATATTATTACTTTATAATGGAAATGTATCTAAGCTTTACTCAAGTGTGAACCTCTAAGTAATATACAAGTACAATACTTTTATTTACATGAATACCGTGAAAGCTGCACGACATAAACAAGAGAACGGAGACAAGATGGCAATTGTACACAGATGTATTTTTTAACAACTGGTATTTTTATTTGAATTCATTGGTAATTTGACTCCGACTTTTCTCACATATCTTCCAATACCGTAATAGTTTAACCTCGGTGAAGCTTTCACCAAAAATATATCATAAATGTACGATACAATTTAAATATTTTACTTATTGGCTTATGTTATTTATAATAGTTAAATTTTCCTGCATCCAGAATTCCATCCATTTCAAAGATATTTAAATAATTTCCACGATATTCTTCAAATTTTTTCTCAAAACACTATTTGGCATCTTTTCTTTAAAATAATTTAATTTCTTCTAACCATATATTTAACTTCCATCCCCCGTGAGGGGCACGCTGTCTGGCGTCGCGTGTACATCCCGCGTGTGGACGTGTCGCGACATAAACCAGTGCAGCTCTGCTAGCGAGAATGTCCGTCGAGGGAACGAGTCTCCCACCTGTATTATCCCACGAGCTCTTCGAATGTCAGACTGAGAGCTAAGAACTCTTCTGAAGAGGAACATACGCGCTGTCGCACACTCTGCTGGACTCCAACGCCTCTTCCCTACGCGCATTTCACATTCGTGATTGTTACCATAATGAGTGTGAGTGCTTGAATATTCAAGTCACTAGTCAGATATCTGATTCCAGCATTGAAATTGATATTGACACAATATTGTCAAGAAGATTGTAAACATCTTATCATAACTCACATAATATTTGCGTTTTTAATGCCAAATAAATTTGGATGATCGCTGCAGTATTTTTACACTTTTATTAAAAATATTAATTTATTCGTTTTCAGATATAAAATAATAAAAAATAGAAATAAACTGAACTGCACTAAGTATTTTTTACATTACAATATTTTCCCACTTCTCTAAGTAGTATAACATAATTTCTTAACTCTTCGCGCGAGTAATGCGTGTGAACCATTGGAGAAATATAGAAATTGTTTTCTTTTTTCAATAAAATTCTTTTTATTTTAAGGACAGGCTATCAATTAATATTTTTTAGACAGAAGGTTTCAATAAGCAATAAAAATTGTATTCCTACGTAATGATCAGTTTTGTATTGTCTTTCACATTTTTTTCTGTTGACAACATCGTTGGTATCAAATACAAAGTCTACAGCAATGAATAAAATTAATTACGAATGGATAAGACATTTTGACCGAATTCAATGATATCACACAAACTTTTCGTTAAAATACTAAGTTTTATTTCAGTTAAAAGAAAAACTACGCAAATTCTAAGCAACTACGTTTTTAAAGTTTTAACTAGCTTTGCACGTTCGCAAAGGGGGCCCGTCAGACTCGATAATAGCAGTCCTTAGCTTCAGGAAATGCCAGGCTGTTCCAACTCAGCCCTATAGAGCAAATGAAATCCACAATATTGTCCAAGAAAAGAGAAACGGCTCATGTGTTATCAAAGCCTTTCTGTTTTATAAGTATTTTACAAGTGTTTTAATCTAGCGTCTCGTGTAATTACTTTTTGGTATTGGTATACAACAGGTTTTTATTTTCATCCTTCATTGATTTCATTATATTTCTGCACTAAAGACAAAACTTTTGCCAGTTTGGGCAACAGAAAGTACCATGATGAATTCTTGAAAATTGAAATTAGAACAGTGTTTTGCCACAGCCAATGGCGCTAGTTAGTTGATGAAATATCTTATTTTTGGTTTAAAACCCTAAAACTGACGTTTTCAGCAAAAGAATATGTGAAAAATGCCATTGTAAAATAAACGTTTTTAAAAGCTATTAATCTGTGTAAAAAATGACTGGATGTAATAGACCCATATGGTCGAAAAGGATGGTACCTTGAAATGTTTTAAAACGTCTGCAAAACCTAGCATTTGATGGGAAGTTAATTGTCAAATGGTCAGAGCTTATGAAGTCAGAAGAGGTATTTATCATGGGTAAAATGATTAAAGATTAAACTCTCTCCTGGGCCTCTGCAACCATGAAGTGAACCCGCACTTCAACCGGTAGGACCGATCGATAGATTAGTTTCCAGGTGCGTCAACTGCTGTGAACTGAAGTTCCATAAGTGGAGTACATCGCATATCCTGGGAGATGGAAGTCTTCCTTTTTCGCTGTAACATGAGATCCAGCGCCGACCTACTCGTCGCCCTAAGGCGTTTCTTCCCCCAATGTCTCCTTCAGCGAACACCACAACAACCGAAAACGTTCCCTCTAAGCTCCAAATTACACCGCTGGAAGATGAGATCCGGTGCTGACCTGTTCGTCAGCTTGCGAAGGATGTAACGTAGTACTTTGATAGTCGTATTGTCTGCATAGCTACAGGATAAGGTGTTGTGAACTTAAAATAAATAAGCAGAATGCTTCAAGAAGTCTAAGTTAGTACACCTGCTTCTCAGATCCACGAAAGCTGTAGTAGATAAGCTGTGGATAGTATTCTGAAAATATTGTGACGGACCAAAATATTTGGTAAAAGAATAAATTAAAATATATGATCGAATTTCGTAAATAAAATCAAATTATTCGGAGTAAACGTGATAATGGGGATCTATAAATCGCGAAGAGTTAAGTAGAATTAATTTCTATAGAATATTTAAAATAATGTAAATAAATATTTATGTAATGAGAAAACATTATTGACGTACACAAAAGAACTCAGATGATTCAGTAGCGGAAGAACAGAATAGCATCGGAGTAGCGAATGAAACAATGTAAATAAGATAGAAGAAAGAGCAAGATGGGCTTCGAAAAGTAAACATTGCATCAGAAGTCGTGACGTGACAGACTGCGGATGTAGCCTTAAAACAGAACAATTTTTTTGTTAAAGTTTTATGTTAAACGATTTGTGTCTCGGTAAGCGGCGGAAATAGGTCGCGAGTGCAATGAAAGTTTTCATGAGTTAAAGTTAATTGAGAAAAAGTGCAAAAAAGCGCAAATTTGCGACGGTATTGTTGGCGGGCATAGTAACGAGAGTAATATCCGGAATACGAAGTCCTGGAACTGGAAGAGTGGATGCCCAGAATGGAACTTTGGAAGATGGGAACGTGACGACGCCCAGGACGCAATTTTGAACGCATTGCAAAGTGGGCTGGTTTTCGATGAAAGGTAAGTTTGAAAAACAAAACTTTTCAAAGAAATGAACAGTATAAATAAATGTGCATGTCTAAGAATTTTTAATTAAAAATAATTTAATTTTTAAGTTTAAAAATGATAAGAAGTAATTCAATGATGGCCATCATAATTAGAAAAAACAGTAAAGATAAATAGATTATTTGGGTGTATAAAATCAATAAAATTAAATATTAATTGTCACCACTCTAAAAGGGAGAGCTTTATGAAAATAATGGAGGCAGTCGCACTTCATTTGCTGCTGTAATTTTGGTATAAAGATCAATTGTTGTTACTATACAGAAAGTCCTTGTGAAGAAAAAACACCAAATCCAATTTATAATAACTATAACCATAAAAAATAACCATAGGCATAAAAATTACCTGCCGCGAACTCACACGAGCGGTTGCTTTCAGGCTCATCAAGAACACAAAGTACGTAGACCCTGAGAAATATGTGGAGTCGCGTCATATAATAAAAGCTTGAGCTAGCCAAAATTGAAACTAAATAAAGAAGTAATTACCAAGAGATAGAAATTAAATAAATTAGTAAAAAAATAGTAAGAGAGAAAAAGGGAATAACCTCAATATCCTTAAGTACTGTATGCACTAAAACCGAAATAATAAAAGTTTGTTTGCGGTTTGTTGTAGGCTGATGGTCAGCTGACCCATGCTTCGCATTGCTGACTATAGCGACGCTACAGTCATGTGATAAAATTGGTGGCAGCGCTGGGACGTGCCTAAAATAACAGCACATGTGTATTACGGTAGAATGTACATGATAAACTTAAGCTTTTAAGATTTTTGGATAAGTTGAGGTACGTGGCCAGAACATTTGATTGCTGTGTCGTGTTGTGTCGTGCGGTAAGAATGCAAATAAAAGATTCAAGACTTTTTTTCCAAGATGAAAATTGAAATTTTAAAAAGAGTAAGTCATCAGAATTCAAATTTTTAATCTCACAAGGGTAATTATTTTGAATCATTTTAACGACAGGTCTCATTAAATAAACAAAAGACGAAGGAAATTTTAATGAAAGCGGCTATTGCTTTGGACATTTAACATTTTAAATGTCTCACATTATGTAGTCTAGAATTGGCGAAACAAACGTGAAGATTATGAGAAATGGAATAATAATTTTGAAGAAAAGGAAAAAATAAAGAAAAAGAGTAAAAACAGCAAACGTTAAGAACATCAGCAAAAGAGGAAAGGAAAATGTTACTATAAAAGGAATATGAATTATGATTCACAAAGATTAATACAAATAAAGAGGTACAATTAGCAAAGGTACAACCTGTAGCATCAAATGGACGGATTCAAAATGAGGTGTTTGTGGAGTCTGATACAGAGCATGTTAAGAATGTTCAACTTAATTTAATGTGAAATTTTAAAACTTTTGAACCAGAATTTACTGATATGAAATTGTATATAAAAATTTTTGAAATATTTGCAATGTCAGGAAATATAGATCGCAATCATTGGGGAGATTATAAACGTCTTTATTGCCATTAGCAGAAAAAGAGTATTTAAATGGTGAGCAGAAAGATAATTATATAAATTACGATCAGGTGCTTCCATTATAGAAAGAGAAATTCAAATCCACACCTGAAAAATTAAGACAATTTTATTCAGTACCTAAAACACCCGATAAACCATGAACAGATTTAGCGTAAGTTATTTAAATGGCTGGACTGAGAGATTAGGGATAAATTCCTTAAATAATTTAAAAGATCTTCTAGTTACGGAAGAAATTAAGATATGTGTAGTCATTGTCAAAGAGCACATGATAGAAAATGGGTTACATTCAAAGAATCTAAAGAAATAGTGACAGCTTTGGAAATTTTGACGAAGTAAGAAATAATTTTAAGTTGAATGCGTGCGATGTGCATCTGAAAGAACAACTTAATAGGCATAATAATAGAGAGAAAGACATTAAAAAATCTTGTACGTAGTCTAGATAAAAAGATTCTCGCACACAAAGATGGTAAAGTTAAAGCTGAGGAGGTAGAAAAGCATAAAGACTTACTATGTTATTACTGTAAAGGTTTTGGACCTATTAATTCTCACTAACCAGAATTTAATAATGCTAAATCCAAGCAATTTGCATTTATAGAATCAGCACAAAATGGGCTGGAAATAGCGAAGTAAATTCTTATTTATTTAAAGGAAAAGGAAATGATTACGATATTAATATATTAAGTGACGGTTTCAGGTCGTTAGGTCCACGGACAGAAGGTCTAATTCTAATTAGGTCTAATGAACAGAAGTCGTATGAGAATCAGGACTAATGCGACATATGGTCTGCGCGGCAGAGTCTAATACCAAAAGAGATCTACAATAAGATGGTTCAATTTAATAAAGTCTAAAAGACATAAACACCGAAGTTCTAATGGGAATCCAAAGGCCTTCCACTTGCAATTACTACGTTACAAAAGTCTATATTTTCACAATGTCAATTAAATGTTCAACAAGAGAGTAGTTTCCGTAGTAATACATTACATTTAATACTAAATTTCAGTGAAGATGACTACCAATATTATTGAATCGTGTAAAGGTAAAATAATTTTAGTTCACAACGACTACGCCTACCATTTTCAAAAAGAAAACACTAATAATAATAATAATAATAATAATAATAATAATAATAATAATAATAATAATAATAATAATAATAATAATAATAATAATATAATATTGAAGGTGTTCAAAAAGAGGAGCCTGTAATGTAACGTGCATTACAGACAACAATCTGAAAAATATTTAGTATACCAAGTAGGCATACACATTCATGAGAGATGATGATCTGATATTATCATACCTCATACACGTGAGGGTATAAAAGATCGTGCACTCAAAATCCAAACATGGTGCCTGCTGCAATAGTTGAACTTGAAACAAATTCAGCGGACAACGAAGAAACTTTGGTTTTGAGGCCAGAAAGTCAAGTCTTGTCAAGAGCTGTAAATCGCCACCAGAATGTAGCTAGATCCCCGCTACCACGAAATATACAAGACTTGGAAATAATTCATCCATACAACGTAACTTTGAGTAGATACCAGTTCCTGAGATACGACTCAGAAACACAAGATTCTAATCGTACATTAATATCCGCTATTGACGAAGGTCCACGTCTTTTGTCCCTAAGTAGATTGATATTAGGAGATGGAACATTTAAAACTGATGAATCAAGTCTACCCTCTTGTATATTGCCTTTGCGTCCGGAAGACTCAACCCATGACAGAATATAGTTAGAGATTAAAAACCTTTGCCAGGCTTTAAACATTAATTTAGGCCCAGAGATTCCCCTTACAGACTTCGAATTAGCTACTATGAATGCGCTTTAATCAGCTTTACCCCAAACAATTATCAAATATTGGCTTTTTCACTTTTCCCAATCCATCTGGAAACGTGTCGTTGCAGAAGGGCTGAAGGAGGCTTACGAGAGTGATGCCGATTGAACAGAACAAAATTACGTCAGCCGACTAATAGCTCTACCTATTGTTCGCCTAGAAGATGTAGAAGACATTTTTGATAATATATACGAGGACATCAGTGATTCTCATCATGCAGTTGTTAGTAGGCCATGTAAGAGTTCAACACCCAATAACTAAATCATACAAAATTAATCAAAGGCAAGTATATCGAATGGTAGGAAATTTCCAAAATTCTAAAGATCGTGGTACCATCTTGTTATACTTTCGATCTTTGAGCTACAGATTGAAATTCCATGCTCCACCAAGAACCGAAAGTGAAGACTGAATATTTTAACATCTGTTCCTTTTACCTACATTACGTTCTTCGGCAATTAAAAAGTATCGTTCCCATTGTGGTTTTATTTCAGTAAATAATGTAATGATATGTGACTCACATTTTATTACGTATTTCTTTTACGAAATAATAGATTGGACCAAATGATATGCGTCCGATAGACCAAAGTTTATGAGACATTTTTCACAATTACACCAACTATTATCGGACTTTTTAATAATTAGACTTAAATTTAATAATTAAATTTTCATTAGATGTGCTTTTATAGATCTGTTATTAGACCAAATATATTTAGACCTAAGGACCTCTAACCCAAGAGACACAGGATCAGACATTGACATAGTTCCTAGGAAGTATTTCTCTAAAAAATGTTATACTGGGGGAAAAGTATGCATTAAAAGGCCTGTAATGGAACATTTAATTTGTCATTTGATTGCGGAAATCAAACTACATGGACCATTTGGAGTTTTATGTACTGAAGCGGTGGTAGTACCGTATTAAGTAATTGAGACTCCAATAAATGTATTATGTAATCAAACTGCCAAAATAGTTAATATGGAATTTGATACTTATTTAGTAAGAGAAGTAAAAACTAGAAACATGATCAAAGAGGAAAATGTTACGAAAGATAATGTAGAAAAAAAATATTAAGGATAGGCAACTTTTATTGCAACCACTGATCAAAGAAATACAAGAAGTAATTCTAAAATTTAAGAAAATATTTAATACAGAACCTGGGAAAACTAATTTAGCGATACACGAAATGGAACTGACTAAAGAAGAGCCTATTTTCGGCAAACTATAGACTTTCCCCGCAAGAAAAAGAGATCTTAAGAAAAGAAATTAATCAGATGCTTGATGATCATATAATACAGGGAGGGACTTCAGATAATCTATCACCCATAATACTTGTATACATCGAAGGAAAAGATTCTGAGTAGATTATCGTAAATTAATAGTTATTTACAATGTGTCGTAAAGCATCTGATTACAATTCGACATGGGAAAATTGCCATATATAGCCGTTAGGCCGAGTTTGTTAACCAATTCAATATTGAATTAAGATGTTACGACACAAATATCGTACATAAATTTATCCAATTTGTAAAACTTTGTTAGATTTAATTTGAAATTTCGTCCTATGCCTTCATTTAGTATTCTGATTTTTTTCTCCTAAAGTGGCGACACTCTTCTCAACAAGGAGAACAATTAAAATGCACTGGGTGTATACTTTTCACATGAGTGAGTATAGTTCTGATTCGGAAATAGAAATAGCAACTAATGCTGCTATATGCTACATTGTTATCCAACAAACCAAGACAGAAATATGAACGTGAGTACATAATTTTTAAAGGTTGGTGTGAAAAAAAGTTAGTTCCATATGGAAAAAAGTTTGGATGCTTTACTTTTCTGGCAAGTCAGAGAAGGAGAAAAAAGTTTTTGGAGCCACTCTTTAAGGTTAAACAGTACGATATCACATAATAACAATACGAATATCAGTAAGTTTACACACTTATTTGATTTTTTAAAGAGGAATAGTGAAAGATACAAGACAAAGAAGTTTAAATTATCAAAAGAAGAATGGCAAAGTATGCGATTACATTACCGCCCCAGTGTCGTAATGAAGTACATTACCATACTAGAGAGATAAAAGTACTTTATTATTAAAAAAATTATTATAATGGCATAATGTTTAACTTAACCTAATCAATGTGGGTAAATAATATTATTAAAAAAAATTTATCTAATTCCTAATATTGAGGAAAGAATAGAAAAGGTAGCTCAAGCTAACTATATTACAATTTTTGATTTAGCAAAAGGTTATTGGCGTATCAAAATGACTCCAAAGGCAAGTAGATATTTGTGACACAATTTGGAATTTGTAGACCTTTCTGAATTTATTCATACGTACTGGATGTACTAGAACTGAAATAATAAAAGTTTGTTGTTGTTAAGAAAGAAAATAATTTCCGAAGAAGAGTTGGGTGGTGGTCAGCTGGCCCTTGCTTTTCATTGCTGACGATTCCGACGCTACAAGTGTCTCCCTTTCGAGTATCTATCGCAATGGTACATCGCCCGACGGCTAAACTCCGGTTAGTCACGACGAAGCTCCGGACATGTGTAGGGGACAAGGATGAGGTCGGAAACGTCGCGAGTGGTCCACAGCACATTTGTTTCGATTCTGCTCCGCCATTCATCAAAGAAACTTAACTGAGGAACAACGAAAAAGTATCGATCACGCAAACCGAAGCTTCATGCGAGAATTCTGCTCCAGACGGTGGTTGAATCCGACCATGCTCTATGGAAAACCGCCACCAAATAAAACAAGGTGTTACAATAACACATACTTTTTCATATTATTTCTCACTTTTGCAATTTTCAAAACTTCAGAAAATTCAGCGAAAATGAGATCTGCACCATTCTCTCAGAAACTATTGCTGTACTCGAGAGAAAAAATGGACGCGTTTTTGAGATTTTGAGTCAATTGTATTAACTTCAACTAGAAGTTACATGAAAAGTAGCACTTTTTTGCAAAAAATTGTACATATTATTTAAAGGTTTGTCTTTGAAGAAAAGATACTTTTATAAAAATTGCCATTTTTTGCTGCTGCATTTCAATACTTTCTCTTAACAACGTATGTATGAAGTAAGAAGAGAAAGTAAAACAAAATAAGTAGCTCATAGTATTTCGGGAAAAACTTCCGCCTGCTTTTAGTACCTGGCACATTGTGAACATCTGAAGAAACCGAATTTGACCCTCATTTGATGATGTAGGGTTCACTGTTCCAGATCTGCGTTCATGCACCTTGGGGGCGTCTACCGCCAATCTCCCAGCCGTCTTTGGGGGCTCTCTCGCTAATCCATCAGTCAGTGCCGCCTATCCGCGCCCTAGCGAATGTTCCCTAGTGGAGTTCGTATCTTACAGAGAACCTGCATGGAGGTGATAACATCAACCTTTTGGGAAAGCAGTTACTACTTGTAAACTGTTACTACTTGTTACTACTGGTAAAGAAATCAGTGAAAACAACAAAAGCAAAGGCAATCATAAAAAATATTTTTTTCTCTTCCTTGAGACTCTTCATCATGATGACGTGGTCAGTACTATAGAAAACTTAATCAGTTGCGTCTTTGATATTTCTCATCTCCCTGCACCTCAATTAGTGGTTCCGTTACATTCTGTATTACTAATTGCCAACAGGGCCGGCAGAAATTAAACGAAGCTTACGAACCATGTGAGAGATGCCTATGGTTTTGTCAGAAACCTTCAAAACACGACAAATATACACAAACAATGACACTTTCGATTTTGATTGAAGAATGCAATTATTTGATTGTGTAATTGCCCTTATTTTCATACTGCGTGAACCGACTGGATTCTCATTCTTGGTCTTACAACACAGCTGACATCATGAGAGCATAAGGCTGCACGGAAAGCCCCATTTCTCATTAAATATTTTCTATTTTCTATTGCGTTGGAAACAACGATATTTTTACAATATTTTTATTGTAAAAAACTACTGTATTGTACACATAATGTATATGTAATTGCAGTATTCGTGAAGACTTCTTGTTAAAAAATTATATTTATTTCATTGTTGTAGGAAAGTATTTTATTTGTTTTTTCTGGAGAAGTGTACGACGTGGTATTTTTCAGACAACACTTTTATGTGATTTCGTTCAGGACCATTTTTGCTGTCGTAGACTACTAATCTTATAATAATATCAAGCCCTCGACTTGGTAGATATCCAGGAACTCGCCAAAATCCAAAAACAGAGTAAAAGATTCCGTTTTCACTGAAAACTGCAAGTATTCTGTTGTGTTATTCAGCCTACTCTCTTACTGCGTATACCAAGTGAATTCTCGTACTCAGAGCGTCACTGCTGACGAGTACGACATAGCTGACGCCATGAGACAGCAACACTCCCAAGGAAGAGGTTGCCCGCCGTACAATATTCGCTATTCACGTGTTGCGTTATGAAACAGCGTCTTTTTTATAGGCTTGGAATGTAAAGAACCGTTGTTCAGTGTATCCGCGTATGCCGTAGTATGTTATTGCAGAATTTATGAAGAATGTTTCTGTTAAAAGATTTAATTTGAAGTGTGACACGATAGTAATTTATTTGTTCTTGATCAGTGCGAGTGCTACGTTTTTGGAAAATCATATTATGGAGTTTTGTTCAGCACTTAAGCTGCTGCAGGCCAGTTGAGGATATATTAAGAACATTGTCATGAAGAATGTTCCCAAGTTTCTATCAACGTACAATATACAATGCAATATTGTACAGGACTCAAGTGGCTAAAATACCTACCACTAAGTGTGAATAAAATAAACGAACATTTCAAGCATATCCTATCTTTATCACTTTTATCCCGAATGTTTCTTCAATGACTTTACTTCCAACTAGTTCAAGATATTTGTATTAGAGGAAACACTATAGATTCTATTAAGTTGCCTTGAACAATAATGTGATAACTAAAAACTATCTTTTACGCAAGAGAATAAATATGTTTAGAGAATGTACATATTTTTCTAAGAAGAACCTCAAAAAATTGTTTCCAAGAGAATCGGTATATACCGATAAACCATTTACTCGTATACGGAGAAACACATGACTTTCTCTCGAAACAATTGTCACCATTGGATAAAAATGCTCTCATGCTATATAACAAAGCATGTTCTTTAAAAATGAAATCTCGTAAAGATCTTCAAAAAACTTCCTATCATTTTTTTATAGATATGACCCTTCTAAGAAAGCGAAATTTGAAATAGACATAAAATTTACTGTTAGTACTCGTCGCTATACGCATACATATGTAATCAAATCATTTACGCAATAGACAATTCTCGTCGTTTAGAAATCTATCTGGAGAATTCTCCGTTATTCACGACTAGCAGTTCATCGCTAATATTTCATTCATGTACATTTAGGTTTACAGTTTATCAAGTTTTGGACATTGTTTCATCACAACCCATGACAGGAATGATAACAATTGTAACGAGGATGTAGATGATCGATTGGGATTGATGATATTATAATTGCGAGGGAAGACCGGGCAAAGACAATTGGGGTGGTTGTGTGGAAAATGAGGCCTTCGGCGAAAAGGAGAGCGTGTAGAGCGAGACGTGGTGGGCGTGTTCCAACTCTCTTATCGTGGAGTTCACGCCAGCCGCCGCTGCAGACGGAAATAGACGTAGGAATGCATTATTTTCGGCGAGGTAATTCCACACAGAGGCACAGGAGATGAGTGCGTGGGAATAAGATAAGATATCGTCTTATCCCTACGTACCTGAAGCACACAGGTATCAGCCATGACAAAAGCAGCGATTTCCGTTGATACTTCCTCGGGCCTTCAAAGAATCGGCGAAGTTATTAATCGGTGTAACAAACTTTTCTAGACCGTAGAATTTTAATTACAGTGCAGGTATATTCTTTAAAAATGAAATCTCGTAAAGATCATCAAAAACTTCCAATCATTTTTTTTTCAGAAAAATTAAAATTGGAATTGTTAATGAGCAGTCAATCATCACAAATTACAAACACAATTTCGAAACTACTAGAAAACAAAGTGCATATTAGTTTTGGGATACACTGGTTTATAACCAAATCAATACATCTGACCACATGCTTGAGTAGTACAAATAAGGGGGCTACTGAAGCAGATATTCATGTACCCTATTTTGACAATTAAGAAAAATAATAAATTCTCTCTTTAGAACTATTTGAAGTCACTTAATAAGAGCCAGTGATGACACATCCAAGCCTCAATAGTTTTCATTTAAAGTAATAACACCGACATTTGATAGAGTAGAAAATGTAAACTCGTTTCCAAATAAAAACTTTTTATATTTTAAATATATAGCAACCTGATCGTTCTTGATAACTATCCCATGCATATTGAGAAATATACGGACTGCTATTTTATTGCTCAAGACTTAAATATTATGAAAATAATTTTAAAAAATAAATATTTTTAAACTCTAAACTACTACAATAGCTTCACATTGTAAATGTTGTGAAATTGAATTTGGCGTAATATCGCAAATGAATCACAAAAATAGACGGGGGCAGGATTTTTTTGTATTGTAAAAATTGGATATACAGATATTTGGTCTGATAGCCCCCCTATTTACACTACTTGCTTTGCATATCTTCTGATAACACCGAGTGATTGTTTGAGCAAGTCTGTGGATATCCCAAAGCTGAATCGCACATGACTTACGGTATCAAGATTACACGTAAAATAATGCCCCTGATGTGCATTTATTCATTGATTAAATATGCACGACTTTGATATTTTTAAGAAATTGTATTTTTAATACAAACGTTGTGGCGAGGAACAAACGGAGTGGACTGGACGAGTGACCCCCAAAATATTTGAGAACCACAACACACATACACACCATTACTATACATGGGATGGCAATTGAGGAAAATCGTTATTTCACATAATCTGATGACTGCAAATATCGGCGAATACCAAAAAATGTGAAATTTCAAATTGCGTATTAAAATTGGTGCACACATAATGATATTTACCTAATAATGTCCATTTCTACAAGTTATTTGTCCTAACGACAATTAATTTGCACAGTGGTTAAACTCTGCCCCTTTTATTTTTAATAATCCTTTGTAATATCACAAACATTTATTTCAATCGATACAGTAAGACGGAGAGACCAGCATAAACGTTTACAACAAATATTACAGTAATATATTCTCATTATTTTCTTTCTCTCCGTGTAGTGTAGTATCCGTGTTTGTAATATTTTTGACTTGTTACTTTGCACACACATGAGGATTAATATTTGTTAATGTTAATAAAAAATGGTTACGATTAGTGCACATATTGCGGAGATACATAAAATTCTGAACCCGAAAATCTGTATGCCTGTCTGAAGGGGTGGGCTAGCTGGTGATGCGTAATTCCCACAAATTCGTACCTGTGGAGCTGAAACTTGACTGAACTTGGAAAATAAGTGAGCAGTGAGATAGGTGTAGTTGTGCCAGTGATCATTAACATTTTGGAATCTTCGTAGCGTACTTTACACGAATCATTCTCTGACATTTTCAATTTCTTCTGAAAAAGGCTGTTAGTTTTTCAAATTTTTTGCTCGAATAGAAGAAATGAATTTATAATTCCAATACACTTTCGATTTCCATTAAAAACCTCTGACATTTTGAAAATTGCAAAATATTAAATATTTTCGAATCTGTCCTACATCTTTATTATAGCCAGAGATTTCTTTCCGAATGTTTCTCAATTCCCTCAAATTTAGACCTTTAAAATATACCATGCGCTTCTTAAAAATATGAATAACTGTTGAGACCTAACACTAGGAAGATAAGTCTAAGAAGAGAAAAAGTTCCGATGAGCCTCGCAGTCCCTCTAGTTTGAGGAAAACTTCTATAAAACACGAATGATGTGAAAGTTACAAGCGTTTTCTTGGATGTTAACGAATGCCTCCCCAGCTTATCTCAGAATTTGTATTTAGAAACTATTTACTATACTCATAATTTTATTCCGTAGATAAAATAAAAATAAAACCCGGTAGTTTAAATATAGGGTTTTTTAACATAATTGACAAATGAAATTCAAAGAGTTAACACGTAAAGAGGCCTTAAAAATAGCATTCGAAAATTAAATTATTTATATCCAAAGAGAAATTCATTTTTTTATAGTGATCACCTGATTCTTACATAAGTTTAAAAAATCCTAATCGGAAACCAGTACTTCGTATTTGTGATTTCTCGGAAACAACAATAAAACTAACATCGCACCAAACACTTGTTTGCGAATTTCCCACTCTTGAACTCAAATAGATAAATTGAATTGGTCTACAATGGATTAGTTCTCCTGAGGATGGCCCCAATGACTTGTAAATAAGAGCATTTTTTTATATCTGCACAGAACACTTACTTTCGACTAACTGAAGCATTTTTTCAAAGGCAGACTGGTTTCCTCCAGTTAATAAAAATAAATTAAACTTATTTTATTGTTATTTTTATTATTATTATTATTATATTATTTATTATTTTTATTATTTTTATTATTTTTATTATTATTATTATTATTATTATTATTATTATTATTATTATTATTATTATTATTATTATTATTATTATTATTATTTCCTATTTTCTGTAGATATGCACCGATGCCGGGGTTCTCAAAATCACCCAAGGCAACAATGGTTTGCACGTAAAGTGGAACAAGAATATATTTTCTTTTTTATATCGATCAAGTCAGACAAGAATTTACGGACTATATTTGCTGTTTCTTATTATTATTTTATTGCATTATTATTATTATTAATATTATTATTATTACTTTTATTATTATTGCAGATAAATGGATCGTTTCAAGTAGTTTTGGACCATATAAGATCAATCTTACAAGGATACCAGGAATTAAGACTTTTGTATTTTACATACTTATGTAATTAATAACAAATAATATAATAATAATTAATTCAAATGTCTTAATTCCTAGCATTCTCATAAGATTGATCCTATATGGTCCAAAACTACTTAAAACGAGCTATCTGCAACATTAAACTAGGATCAGCAGGAAGAAATACAACTATTCCAGTATAATTATTATTATTATTGTTATTATTGTTATTATTATTGTTATTATTATAAACCATACGTGTTTTGTCACATTATATACTTAAATTATCTTGTTTCCAAAACAAAAAATCACAATAGGCAAAACGCTGCGCTCCGGTTTGGAAATGAAATGCGAATTCCGTTAAGAAGCCAGAGAGTGCTGGCTAATGACGCAAGTAATTTCGAAGTGCGAGGGCCGTCCGCGCGCCCGCGGCCAGACAGGGCTCTGATTAATACGAAAACTTGGCCCGCTCTTGCTCTCGCTCCGGACGCACTTCGCGGCAACCACCTGCGCGGGCCGCATTTTTTTAAATATTAAGCGCTTGCCATGGCGGTGAATACCTGCATGAAGTCCGGTTTACATCGGTCTGTTCTTCAAAATCTGAAGACTTCAAAATACGTCCCTCTGTTGGCGGTAAATAAATGCAGGCATCTAGATTTAGATCAAATGATAGCCAGGGTTTGAAGCTTTTTAAATGTTCTGATTGCGATTAATTTCTCTATGAAACTGTTTCGATCAGACTCTTCTGAAAACTCTCAGAATATAATATGAATAAGAAAATTATTTGGCAAGCCTATATTGTTTTCGTGCGCTATTCCTGTAAAGTATTTTTATGCTGGCCTCGTTGATGCAGGTAAGTATTCGAGAATGCAGCGATTCGCGCCATTTGAGTGAGCGAGTACGTTTGATGTATTTTATCTGGGGTTGCGGAGTGGTTGGTTTCTCCATCCAACACATACTGCAGTTGAACATCATCCCATTCTGGGTCATCTATCACTATTCATTCTACCGTCCTTCTAACAGTTTTAAAGGGAAGTTAAAACAACATTGAAATCACTTATGTTCGTCTAAGAAATGGAGTAAAAAGTAAGAATATAAGCATTCTTCCAAGTCTATGCTCAGAAATCAGTATGACACTTACATTAGTATCGCTTCAGATGACAATGACTAGCTGTCTGAAATTAGTATTGATCTGTCCTAAAATAGTCGGACTGAGTCTATTACAAAACATTCATTGACAGAAATAATCCATGAACTCAATATTCTTAAAAGTAGAACCCTTCAGTATCCACATTCCGCTGCCAGCTTGATTTTCAACTTTTATACGCTTCCTGGAAGGCAGAAACTGAAATACTGTTGAGCTCCCTCGTTACGGACTGCTGTAACGCTTCTACCGGGCCGTGATGGTGCCCTTCCAGGGCGATTTTAAGATGAGGGATAAGCCTGGTAGGACAACGTCGGGACAGTAGGGTAACCGAGGCAGGATTGCGATGTTGTGATGACCATACGCCGCCACGCAGAACGCTGTGTGATTTGCCTGTCAGCACCCGCGCCAACAAGTTTCTGCAGTTCTTCCCCATTTGCAACTTCTCGCTCACAGTTTCGTTCACTTGGGTTTTGGCGATGCCAAGTTCATCGGCAATCATGCGATCACTGTCAAGCAAATTCTTCACTCTCGCCACATTTTCGTCAGTTTTGTAGTTCGAAGGTCCTCCTGAATGAGCGCCGTCTTGAACTTCCTCTCTCCTGTCCCGAAATAGCTGGTGCCACTCGAAAACACTTGATATATCCACGGCGTAATCACCATAAGCCGTCTTGTCTCTTTCCCGTTTGTTCCGAGCTTAACATTTGAGGGTTTAGCACTGTTCCAAAAGATGAGCCATGACGCAAAATGACGGGAAGCATTTTCAGAGGTTACGGAGCGATCTACAGTCCACTACGACTGGGAGCCGACTACCACTGGCTTCCAGCCTTCCCTTAGACACCATGCCTCGAACACCTGGTGACTAAACCTCTAGCAGCCCGTCCGTCTGCCTGGGAAAAATCAGTCTAGGAGAGATGAATCTAGGAGAGATTTAAGACAAAAATGTTCCATTAGAGATTGTTTAATAATTATCCATATCATATATTTATTATTGTTCATGGTAAATTAGTTTAAAAAACGTTACACACAAAACTGTAATTTTATATAGAGTATATTTTGTGAAGAAAGACGAGGTTCCTTTTATTTGATTTAATACGTTTAAGAAGAGTTATCCGTGATAATTTTTACGTGCATGTTGTTGCTTTTACAAAAGATATGAAAAATTATTGAACGAAACCTTATTGAATCGGAAAAATAATGGTCTAACTGAATTTATGGCCCAAAAATACACGTTAGATCCCTTCATGACTGAAAGTAACAAAATTTGATTTTCGGCTCTTTCAGTAGCATCGTATTTTTCAATTGCAATGTGAAGTGGAATATGTAATGACTGACACGGTCCTGAAAACAATATGCAAAGATTTGATTGGTACTTCAAGAAACTTCGAAAACTTTTGTTTAGGAAAATATATTATTTTAATTTATGCGTAAAATTTGTCAAAAATATTCTGAAAGGTTTTCATGGTGGAGTGGGATAGGAACCAGCTGTAAATTTATTTTAGATAAATATCATTGTAAAAGCGTTTTTCTTCACTTTGGCAATTTAATGTCTTATCTGGCTAGACCCTTTTCTTATTACAATATAAAATTTGTACGCTGTTTGCTAACCTAAATCGATATTAATTTGTATAATTTAATAAATGACACTACGAGAAACCCACGCGTTCGTTGAGCATGACTAATGCTAACCTACGAATTGTTGGTTGCTTTCACTGGGAACTTGTCGCCCGGTCTGCGACGCTCCAGGGGTGCACTAAACCGTTCTGAAAGCCACTCGACTGTACTCCCCCCCCCCCCAGTGTCCCTCTGCCGCGATAACCCCCCTCTCAGCTCTCGGAGCCAAGCCTCGAGCCGGCGTGAGCACTCGGGCTCTTCAGTTGCCAATTGGGCGGGCCTCAACTAGAATACCAAGACCTTTGTACCGTTGTAGGGTCCATCCTGTATCTTTTTTGGACTCAAAACATTTTCTCTGTGATTAACAGTGTGTAGTCAAAGAAAAAAAGAATTATATTTGGGATAATGAGAACTTAATTGTAAACCAAAATTCTACTCCGGAGTCTGAGTATTAAGATAACATTTTAAGTGAGATTTCCACTTCAAAGTAACTCATGTTAAATTCTTAATATTGATGACCCATTATCTCAGAAACCATTTGAAATACTGATTTCAAATTTTTACTTCTATATTATCTATGCTATCTACGCTTCTAAAGTTTTTACGAAAGTTTATGCGAATTATCCATCATATTTGTTGTATTTTTTTTACTTAAAACAACCTGCTCCATTTTGTAAGTTATGATCTTTGTTGCGGATATCCAGATACTGTTTTCTCTTCTTTTTCTGGCTTTTCTAGTCATTTTCTCAGCTGAGAACTCTGTTTCTTTTTGGGGGGGTGCTTGTCTGGATGAATTCTGTAGTTAAGATTTTCATTGCTTAACATATTTTTCTCACTACACAAATTGTTCAACTAAATAGTCTTCTCAATTGAATCTATTTCCTTTGGCATAAGCTTTTTGAAATATCTTTCGGTTTTGTCTTTTAAGTCGAACTAGTTGACATTTCTTTCGCACTACAGGCTCTCTCACCACTTACCCCAAGAGAGAGAAAATAACACTTTAACTCTAAAAACACAGACCTTCCAAATTGCACAGATAAACAACATAAATGAAGACGAAATTACGAAAGCTACAAACTTCGCGAGTAAATAATTTCAGAACTATGGTTATGTGAAATCATGGAACTTCTGAAACGTCAGCCTGCAGATACATTATGTGCAGATGTATAAAATAAAATGAATAAAAAACAATAATTTTTCAGTAATCATTTATCAAAATGTTCAGAAAAAGTAAAAATTATTTTAAGATTAAGAAACAAAATTCGATATTTCTCTCGCTTAGATGAAACAAATTGCTTGGTCGTATTTCATCATCACAGACGTATACATTGTATAACAGCGATAAAAGTCAGGTATCATCTTCTTCGAAGTCTACTTAAAGTTTTGCGGAGTATGGCAGTGGAAAATACTGTCCATGTTAACATGGTTACGTAATTCAGTGTTGATCTTGTATTCGTAAATTGAAAACGTAAATTTAACCATGTCCAGTTTTTGCAATCCCCGTGTCCTGTTTTTGCATCGAGGAAATACGGTCAACGTATCATACGAGGGAAGAAAGGTTGATAAGAAATATTTCCTTAAATTCATTTATATGTAACTGAAGAATACATTCTTTAATTAAATTTATTTCAACATTGCATCAATATATGTGATGCATTTTATTTCATTTCTAAAGTATCATTGCCATAAACAATAATCAACAACTCTATGGACAACTTTTCTTTTAGTATTCTCCGGTTAACGAAAGCATGAAACGCGAAAGCAGACTTTATTACACTAAACTTTTCTACGTCCGAATTGCGCAGCTTATCTTCCACGTGGCCCTGACAACGGCAAAGTGATACGTTTTTCTGTAAAGTAATACATCAAAGGATCAATATCGACTAATTTCATTTAACTCACTGTTTGACAATGAGAATTGTCGGGAACACGAACGTAATACAGAGGCATTTTAATACCAGTTACGGTTTACATCGCAAACTAATCTATATTTTTATTCTCTTTATCACTGTAACGACGATAAAAACGTCGAAATAAATAAATAAGTAAATAATGGAGGCTGAAGAAGAAATGAAATATGCAAGGCAATAAAATGAATGAAGATTTGTTACCTTCCAAGCGTAATTTACCATGTCAAGTCGCGTATGTTTTTTCTTGGAACTCGAGCATTTCCACGCCAGGGCAGATTCAATTTATGAATTTTGCTACTTCATTTTATTTTCATACTATGGAATTTTAGCTTTTAGTGGTACCCTGTAAACCCCGTCCGAACCGTCACTCTACCCAATGTCAAGAGAAAACGCACAAAAAATATATTCGCAAAGAGATCAATATGATGTAAAGATGTATACGATATAACGTTTTTACAGTTCTGATGATAAATAAAATCACTTTCTCAGAATTTTCCAATTTATCTACCATTATTATTCAACTTTTAACTGGCCTTAAAATATCTTTGTGGATCATGTATACTCCATATTACGAAATAAACACAGGCGACAGACATGAAAATGAGGATTCGCAACTCCTTTCCAATTATGAATAAAACTGTACCACCCCTATGCGACTATTTAAGACACTTTTCATGTACAAGTATAAAAACAAAGTATGAAGCACAAGACATGTTTCATTATATATGACGAATGTTCCAGATATGTACGATTTCAAACTGGCTAGAGAGTAGCACTACATAACAACTATACATAAAAACAGAAAATTGTCTGTCACTATTACTGTTAATTCACACAAGAAGAGTTTGGCCACAGAATTTTTTATATACATTTTTATTTAATTTAATGTTTAAATAATTTGTTGTTTTTCAAAATGGTAAGTATTTACATGTTATTTTACATCAAGTGCTAGTGTTTCATTGTAACTGTATCATTTACTTTAACGTCTGTAACTTCTCTTTAAAATATATTCTCTTATATTCATTGTAGCCTGAACGTGGGGAAAATTAATGTCTTCGAAGGGTCGCTCAACGAACTATGGTGACCAAAAAATAACTCTTTAAAATGTATAATAATGCGATTCAGTGTTTTATTTGAAATTTGTTTTATAAACTAGTGACTGCCAAAAAATCTGTCGCAAAACTCATCTAATATGAATACATTACAATTATTTTCTTCTTAAAATACTTTCAGTTTTTGAGGGCATATTTATTCTGAACACTCGACTTTTGTGCTCTTTTCTACAAACCGATGCCCATCGCCAGATATGAAATATGATTTCAAGGTGAATATAGGTGGGTGTCGCTGTAAGTAAACGCCCGAGTTTCCACGAAGCCATGGCGCATTGCGATGGTGTCTTTTTCTGTTCTAGTTCTAGTTGAGGGAGGGGGTGTTTCTTGTAAACATTCAATAACCCCCATTGGGGCATTGAGCGCTTAGGAGTAATCCTCCGTTATTTATATTTTTAAAGTCAATATCTTGGGTAATCCACCATTACGTAGTCCGTTAATCGTCAAGAGGACCGCCAGGTAGCATTTCCACGTACGTGCCTTTCTCCTGCGTCACTACCCAGCGACCAGAATTTGGAAGGAACTAGAATAGGGGTAGGGTTTAGGACACTTCACAGGGGCTGGACTAGCCCTTGTGAAGCAGATGAACTCGTTTTGTTGGAACAAATTTCACATGAGATTGTCCGGGAATCGAACCCGGACCTCCTTGGTGAAAGGCGAGCGACTGCGCTCTTGCGCCCCGAGACAGCACTTCTGGTGTGGTAGAACCGCACTACGCAGGAGGGTGTTTGCTAAAACTCCGGAACGCGAAAGACAAAATGAAACGAGCAATTCGAATCTAAAATGCATAAAAATTCTAATAATAAAAGTTCTATACTTCGATTTTGTTAAAATGGTCGATGACACTAGGTCGTTGTCACATCTCCTGCCTTATAAAACGAATCTTTTTAACAGTGGCGAGGACATTTCTGAGACTATGAGCCCCGATGAGAGGGACGTTCGCGAATTAAATAAAAACATTAATTCTATAATGCAGGAGATGTAACAATAACCATATGCCATCGAAGTATAGTAAGCCTTCATAATTGAAGAAGAAGAAATCGCCGCTGGGGTCCGTTGTAGATACTCCCTTTACCTGTAGTTATGAAATGCTTTACGTATTAAGTACATTCATATTTAGTGTATGATATAAATATGACGTTTATTTAGAGGAATTGGTCAATATTGCTACCGTGTTTAAGGTCAATTAATTTCCACCGTTAGACGGTAACAGCGAGCTCAATTTTCCAAACAATGCTGTAATTATGATTTTCACCTGCATGTTAGCGGCTTAAATGCATTATCAGTTGCGACTTTACATCACACATTACACCACGACGAGTAATGTTACCACGTATTCCATGTACTGGAAATTAATTCGATTCGGTATTTTTTGTTTTCTATTTTTTTGGATTCTATTAACTCAAAAAGCCTTCTATTATCTGAATATCCAAAATCAACTATAATACAATCTCGTATACCGTACAAGTTTGCGAAGCCTAAAAAATATCGAGACGAAGTTTACCCGTTGAACGAAATGTTTTTAAACTTTCTACACAATATTAATCGCGTTGAACAAAGTAGTTAGGACGAAATGATTATTGGATCACCATATTTAATTCATTATAAACGCTTTATCTCCATCGTGGTCTAATTCCCCGTGCAAATGACGTCGACATTAACGATAAAACATCATCGTAATTGAATCTTATGGTACAGACCAGTAAAATAAGATTGTAATTACTTGGCCTTCAATTATACCCTGGCAAACAAACAATCTCCAGGTTCAAATTCAGTTTAGGCTAGTCTACCTCCTGGAACGTGGTCTCCTCCATTTATGTCACAGCAGTGTCTCTGAGCGGGAGGATCTAGGGGTCAAGTCCCATCGCTGACATTATTTTCGACACTAACTACATTGCTAGCTGTCTAAGTGTAGTTGTGAGGTTTATAGATGGTTGACAAATATATAATATGCGTTGAATTTTGTGAATATTCCATGCATCCAAAAGCATTACAGAGAAAAATCAATAAAGTTTTCTGATAAAAGTAGAAAGTTATATATGGAGCAAACATTCTTTAATGAATTTACGTAAGTGTTTCACTCATCAGTGATGTTCCTTTCATGAAAAAACATCAGTGATGTTTATCACTGATGTTTTTTTTACATTTCTAACAAATACGAGTTACATTTAGGGCATGTTCATCTAGATTAATTGAACTTTACTTAATAGCCAATAGGATTGCTAAATTTGTTACAACATATTGACTATTGATAACATTGATAATTGTTTTAATCCAGACAACTGAAAATCAGTGAGAAAGAGAATTAAAAACTACCACGTTTAAAGATGTTCTCAAGTTAAGAGATCACCATACGAAGGGATTAAGAGCCTTGTCTCAAAACCGACATTTTCCTTTATATTCAATCTACCCAACACCATCTCTATATGTAATTCCTTGTACAGTAGTTGTTAGGTAAATCAAAAAGGTTTATATTTTTATATTTTCAAATATTTTCTACACCCATTAAATTTCCGACAACTATCTTTGAATATCCAGCAGTTAAAGGCTATAAAGATTACAAAATTGTTGGGAAAACCTGTCTACTTCTATTGTGATGATGACTATTTTTCAGATGGTGTAACTGCTGTAAGTAATAGGGTTAAGGTAATCTGGAAAGGGGATAAATACGCGGTGCATTCTGCAACCGCGCATTGCATGCTAACGACCCGCAATGGGATTTGTGAATTACTTCTTGGATTGCGCGTTGCTGGTATTCATGTGTGGACGGTGGAGTGGATGTGTCCTGAGTAGGAGATGCACACAGAGCGCGTGTCTATTTTCTGAATTGCAAGAGAACTAAACTTTTCAAACCGTATGTTTAAATTCGATGCTTTGTAATTTTCTAGATTTAAATGGTGTAATATCACAGTTGCAATTTAATTTTCGTTTTCGGTCATTTTTCGCTTATTACTTTTAGACTTTTATAAATAAGTAGAGAAATCCGGCAGACGTTCTGCCTTACATCTTCCTCTTTCCTATTCCCTCTTCCTTTCTCTCTCCGTCAAGATGCCATTGCATCTGGAGCATATTCCTGCAGGTGACGTGGACTGCCTATGTATGAAGATGGCAAAATAGTTAGCTTTCCAACGTTCGTTGTATTTTGTTTCGAGTTGTTTTTAATAAACAATGTAAATGAGAACAGGTAATATTTCACAGGGGACTGAGGTTGTCGTTAGCTAGTATGGAGAGTTTCCCTCGCTTCCTGCAGATGGTGCGGTTGCTGGTACGCAGTTGACCGTTAGAAAAGCTGTTTTCTCATGGTCGCAGGTAAATTACTGAAGCAAAAAATTGACAAAAACAATCTTTGAAGCGAGTTGTATATGGTGACAAAGTGTGAGTTCAATCGGTGCAGAACATTTTGAGTTTTTAAAGTGCACACAAACAAACATTTAATATATATATATATATATATATATATATATATATATATATATATATATATACCAATATGTGGGTCATTTTTATTAAATTTTATTTGTCGTAAATGGGCGGAAATGATACGGTAATTAAATAGGAATATGGCGCCTTAGCAACGGCGCCCAAGTTGTCAAGATAAATAAATATTCATCTGGCATTGAAAGTCACGGCGTAACTAGTCATATTTGAAAACGATTTGGGGATTGGTTGGAGAGAGCAACGATAGTCTACTACTGCGGAAGTATGTCTGATTTTTTGAGACAAAACAGTAGAAAAGGGAAGCCAAAGTCTGGAGGGTTGAGCAGTAGTAAAACAAAATTACATTCTGTCATATGTCGTGACGCTGTGCGGGTCGCTCGCGGATAAATAATTTGTGTAATTGGAACTTATAATTTTTCATGAGATTGAGGAACGTTGGACTCCGAATAATTTACAGTGTGTTAGAAGTATAACTTGTTATTTTTCGCAAGGGAGCTCTTCTAATTATTGAACTGATAGAATTTCGAACGTTCACGAACAGTTTGGAATTTAATTATTTTTACAACACGCGGAAATTAGAACTTGTGAAAGTCGCATATGACAGAAATCGGAAATATTCTGGACAAGTAATTAATTTGTGGAACTTTAAGACATTTCCGCTGTGTAATCGTAAAGAACGGTATTATTTTTGCAAGTTTAATCGAACTAGAACTACGAATATTTGAAGTAGTGCGGATCAGTGACTCGGCAACGTTCGCGTGGAAGAACAGGAGAGAAAAACGCGGTACTTCGACTCTGGAATTCGTATCACCAGAGGGAAGGGAAGATGGTCCTTCGTGGCGACGTCGATCAAGAGCGCGCGAAGTATAGTGCAGTATAAAGGTTCGAACAAGGTCATGACTAAAGGACAGTCTTTCTGTTGCAATAAGCAATAAATCCTAAGTTTCTTTTAGAAAAGAAAAGAAAACGATTTTCATTGGCCAATTGGAGCTAATAAGTGCCTAGATAAAATATTTGTTTTCAGATTTCTCGTCACTCTGTAAGGATGGCAGATTGGGTAATCGGCTATCAATAGGAAATAGCGATTATTTCAGACGCAACCCATCGAGCCAGCTACCGGGACAATATTTAGTTTTCTATGAAGCAATAATTGCTAAAAATTTATCGTAACCTTTTTCCTGGCGCCCATGTTAACATAAAGTCGGAAACGGGTTACGACGAAACGCCCAATTGTGAGCAGTTTGTGGGTATGTTTATATTGTTGTTGTTGGAAATTTTATGATACTCAAAAATATTAATTACAGAATGACAAACAAAAACAAAACTTTGAACAATAGAAGTTTAGTTATTAATTATGCTAGACAGTTTTGACCCTACAAAGGGATTAAGAAAAGAAGCACGGGGTTCATTCCTTGAGTAGCTGCTTCAATAAGTGAAGAAGCTACTCAAGGAAGTACCTTTTCTGAACTCCTTTTCACGTATATTTCTGCCAGGGTGGAGTTACAATTATATAGAACTGTTTATAGTTACAATTATTTTAATACCTGGCCCATGGAATCAGTTTTTAAGAAAAGAGCAAGGTACCTTGGAAGTGAACAGGACAAAAGGAAGGATACAAAAACGTACAGGAGAGGAATGCGAGACCATGAAAAATGCTCACATGCTGTCCAAAAGGGCACCTTCACTAGAAGTAAGTCTATAAAAGAACTATGAATATAGGATTTTCATTAAGAATTGAGTAGTTGCCCCGAATAGGGATCTAAGAGACAAAATTCCAGAAATTGTTGTTATAGTGGAAAATTTCATCTATGAGACTCAAGGCATGGCCTCATAAGCTCAGTTAAGCTGAAGAACGTTGGGAAAGAAGGTATTTTTTATTCGAAAGTTGGGCTTTCGGCGAAGTATCATCTAACCAAACACGGGATGCAACCCTCCTCACAAGATGGCTGGCGCTAGCCTGTTATTTGTATCGTTTTGTGTTGTCCAGTCTCTACAGAGAGGTCGGAAAAGAAGAACAAATATTAAAGAATAGAAGGTTAATAGAGACAAGAAATGCCGGACATTCCTACAAAAATATGAATCGTCACTTAATACGATAAAAATGTGCATCTATAACTGTAATGGAAAAGTGATCTAAACGTTTTCTGTATAAAATATACTATTTTGAGAAATTTCCAAAAATGGTGAATAAAAAAGAAATGGTATTATAGTAAAATTAATATAATTATTATTATTTGATATATTAATATTGATCGATGCCAGTATAAATGAAGCAGTATTTCAGAAGATATAAAGATGAAGTTATTCAAGACTTCTAAAAACTGTAAGTGCATAGCTTCATTCGAATGTTTTAATCTAGAATTCTAAAAATCTTTTAGTGAGGGGGCACAATTTTCTACCGCGCGACAGAGATTTGCTTGACATGTGTAAATGTCTCTTGCTAAAACATTGGGCGATTTATAAACAACCATTACATTATTAAGGATCTCGGCCATACACTGCTAGGTGCGTTATATTCTGTTGTATTTTTGTCGTGTTCATTTTGTTAATTGAATGTTAATAAGAAAAGTCATTAATGTTTAGATCACTATTCTTTTAATGTAGTTAGATCGGTTTTCCAGCTATGACTATTTTCGTTTAAAAAAATAACACCACCTAATATATAACACTGAATCTTGGTTTAGCGTAGACTCTTTAGAGTACGAGTATACTTATCCACTTATTGCATCTAGATTGTAGTTTATTTTACAAAAAACCGTTTTGGAGGCTCTCCTGAAAAAAGGTTGTGGCTAGTTAGATGTCGGGGCAACTACTCAATTACAAATCTCGAGAAACAAAGAAAGTGAGTTCTTAATAATAGAGTTATTCCCAAGTAAAATTTAAATTTGATATTTTCAGCAAATTCGTTTCAACGCTCTTCGTTTTGCTGATTGCCAAAAATTTCAAGTTCTTTTGTCGCTTCTCAAAAAGCATTCCGTACTTCATATCTGAATGGTTCTTTGAGAACCATCACGTTCACGTCATGATTTTGAAATCTGCAAAACGGTTGTTTTAGTAAATCTGTTATTGAATAAATATGTCGTTACAAAATGAATTTTGCGAAGAAGGGCTTTTCGTTTCATGTTATTTCTGAATTTGAATCGAAGTTATCAATTTGCAAGCGCGAGTCCAAATGAGATATTAAGAATCAAGTTATTCCCAAGTAAATATTAATGCAAATTTTTCATATATTTTTATTCACGTTCTCTGTTTTGTTGATTGTCAAATATTACAAGTTCGTGTGTCGCTTTAAAAAAACTATTCTGTGTGTTTCTTTTTTGTATGATTCTCTTGAGAACCGTTATCGCTTGTTTTTCGTACCTACCTTTGCAAAGGATGATGTAAATATTTTCGCATTGCGACATTTTCACGATATGTTCATACTTTTGGAACCTAGCAAGCGAATTTTTCTAATAAATCGGTCATTGAATAAATACGATCAGTTGTTAAAATAGTTAAGTTTTATACTACGTACATGAGTTTTTTGGTCAATTGACATCGAGCGAAAAACTTCATTCATGAAATATATATTTTTCTTAATTTTACGATTCGAATCAAAATTTGAACACATGGTGTAGGTTTTACAGGTCTCTTAACTTCTATTTTTTTCTTACATTGGACGTGAAGCGAAAGGAAACTCTATTAATGCAAATGAATTGCCACGAAGTGCTAATATTTGCTCTCTCCGCGATCCAAGCCCGAAACATTCTGTTTTCCAATGATTCTTGGCTGTCCGCGATGAGCCGCGTCTTAGTCGATCGAGCTGACGTTTCTACTATCATGTTGTGGCTTTCTTCAGAGCTATACTGTACTACCGCACTATAGCAGAGCTATACTATAACTTGAGTTTTTTAACGTGGCATCTCTAGGTCACGCGCGAAAGACGGAGAGGGAAGACAGATTCCAATAGGGAGCTGCAACGTCACTACGACTCCGACTTTTACGGCTCCCTATTGGAGTTTGCCTTCCCTCTCCGTCTTTCGCGCGTGACCTTGAGATGCCACGTTAAAATAATCCAAGCATAGTATAGCTCTGAAGAAGGCCAAACATGATGACAATGAAATGTCAGCTAGATCGACTGAGACGCGGCTCATCCCGGTCAGCAAAGATTCAAATGACTTCGGCCGCGGAAGCCTACGAATCCATTCTGTTATTCAGACAGATGCTCTATTTTATAAACTTTTTTGCGACACTGACGGAAAGATACCAGAAAAATAAGTGCTCATCACTCCTTAACTTCATTACCCCAAGGACAAAAACCATACAAAAAATCTGCACAATATCTTAAGAGATTCTAACATTTTTGAAGATGCTTTTTCAATCCAAGTTTACAAGCAGCGAGAGCGTCACTGGGAATACATCACAAAAATAAAATTGTGGTTTGAATTCTCTCTCTCAGATAAGCACACTCGCATTGATAGGCATAACGATGCAAAATGACTGCACCAATAAGCACTATGATCTCTGACACGTCATAACAAGCACTGCAAACACAACTGAGCACTAGTCGACTACTGCATGCGATCTCTCACAAATTAATAGAAATATTCTTTCAAGGTGGTCAACAATTCCACAAAAGAAATTGCATTCTTCAAATGTAAAGCTTGATTTTAAACACTTATCGTATGACAAAATGTCAAAATTCCATCTTAAATATTGCATTCAATACATTTAAAAATTAACAGAATTTGTATTGCCTTTAATAGAGCTCAAATTACTTAAATTAAGGCGCGTGAATACAGCCCTATTTAAATAGTAACGAATACTACCGCAAATTGGTATTTCCCGATTCTCTGAAGGACAGCAGGCAATGAGGTTCCCAGAGCTCTTCGCTGTCAGCCCGAGGCGGTTTCTGTACTAAAACGCACGGGGGATTGACCGATTGCTCGTAATGGTGCCACATAGGGAAGCGCGGCTAGTTGGATGGCTCGTGCTTAGTAGTATTCAACGTTCAGAAGAGCGTGATGTCACATATCGGTGCGCTGCCTGACTTGCAACTATAGAGCGATTTTCCTAAGGATGAGCCAAAGTGATGCTAGTGCTGGCAACATAACTGAAGGTTCTGTGGTCGTTGTGCCTTTGAACCCATCAGACTCCCTTCCCGTATTCGTTCGTTTGCAGTTGGCTAACTTGTAAATGGCTTCGACACTTCCTTTTGTGGTGTCATTGTCCGACAAAAATATAGTGCGCTGCGAGAAATAATTGATATTAGGAAGTGTAGTGTAATGAGCTCTTCTGTATATTTCTTTTTTTCTTTATATATTACATTGAATTTACTTTTTGTGTGATAAATATTGTTTATTTTAAAACCGAGACTTGAATGCGAGATGCGTACCGGTGCACGTGTTTTCGGCTTAAAATCTTTCTATGTTCATTCGTGGCAGTTTTCTTTTACTGATTGTGAGAGCATGTTAAAAGATTTTCCACATACGTAATTAAATTTAAATATTTCCCGGACTCACGTAAGTGCATATACCTCAGAGAAACTCTTGCATAGTGGTGTTTTCACGGGAGCCATAACCTAACACTTTACAAAGAGGCGTGCGGAGGGATACTTCTCTGAAATACATGTGATGTTCACTTGTTTTCGCGAACTGTCACTTTGGCTCATCCTTAGGAAAATCCTTCTATAAAGCGCGTCCAAGGTTAAGACTGAAGTACGGTCTCTTAGGGCAACAGTAATGTCAAATTTGACTCTTACGGCTGATGCGATTTTACTGCTTTACAGTGACGCGATTTTCTGCTGTAATCTATGAACCAAAATTACGAGGTTGGTGTCGATGAATTCCGCAATAGCGCTAAATTACTTTGTCTCGAACCTTTCTAAACGTATATCTCCCTTCTTTCAAATCTAAAACTATTATATTTTAGTAATAGATGAAAATTGGATTTCTTGAAACTGGAGAGATCATTTTCACTGTTCACTTCCGCCAGAATACTTTTTAGTATTGGTGGAAGATACGTCAAATAAAATGAATGCACTTTCCTGCGGATTGTACTTCGAACGAAGTCGTCATACTTCCTTACTTTTGTTCCCAATGCATCGACTTTTCCTATTTTTATTGGGAGTTGTAATAGAACCACTACTTGAAGATTGTAGTCTTGTTGCAAAAACAGTTGTTAAACTTACACAGAATGCTGTCGCTGTTTTGTACACCATTACTGCACTGGATGTCCTTTTGTTTCTCTTTTAAATAGTTGTTTTTCTTGTCTTCTTTACTGCTCTATCATGTAATAGCTTATTTTCTTAGTTCTTTGTTTTTTGTTAATTTTCTACAAATAGCATTATTACAATTTTGTATTTGTTGAAAATAATATTAATATGTACTATGTGATAAAACAGGCCTGAACACTGGAAGTTCTTCCTCAGCGGATAGTTCATAACTATTTTGTATTCACAAGTCTGATAATAAAATTGAATCGAATTGAAAAATTGAACGTAAAAATCAAAATGAAGAAAAGTGAATGAAATAATATATTTAAGAATGGCGTAATTAAAACCATAAGTATCAGAAACAATACAACAAAACATAGGTACACAACCGAAATGCGAACTTTCTAAACACATAATGATGCGGCAGCCGGAGTACGTGGCACTGGGGCTGTGACTGATACACCAGGCGAAATTACCCCGTCCTACAGAAATTAATAAATTTTAAAGATATTCATTACGATTTGTTGAAATATATTATGTATTCGAGGAATACCTGTACTACTAATATAATTGTAATGAATAATTGTAATAATGAGAATGTAAAACGGGTTTGATACTTTTGAGGAGGGTTTTTGAGGAGGATGTTCCCTTACCGAAAAAGCTCTTCAGACCCTCTACTTCATTCTTAACTTCAGTCGCGCCGCAGACACCTGAGACGGTGATCGATGGGAGGCTCTGATTTCAAAAAGATTTCATACACCGATATTGCAACAATATCTTGAATATTGAATGACATTAAATTGCAAATGTACGTTCCTAACATGTTATGATATAGTTATTTACACACCAAGGGCGTTATAAGGGTCATAATGATCGAGCGGCGACAAAAAAAGCCCGACAGCTTCTGGCCAGAGCAATTTAAATGAATCAGATTGACTCATTTACTAATTAACTAGTTGTTAACTTGAGTCGGTTTGTCTGTTCTTATTTCCTTCCCATTATTCGCTTTCATAATTCCCTCTATAAAAGAACATGTAGCAACATTCAACTGTTTTCATATTTCCTTGGTGACCAAGATCCTCTCGATCCAGGTAAGTCGTGCAATGTATATCGAACATCGCATCGAAAGTAATAAAACGCAAATAACGTATCAATAAAAAAAATTACAATTATCTGGGGGTCGTACAACCTAAGCAGAGCTGCGCCAGTATGATTTTTCTTGTGTTTGATTTTAATGCGTAAGATATAAAGATATCCAGCCTAGAGTAACGAACTGAATATCAAAGAAACATCGATAAAATAAATGGCTTATTTAATGTATTTTGAGTTTCTAAAACCATTTTGACACATTGAAAACGTTTTGTATTTCCTGCGAAAAGTTTCCGTGCGCTTGTGGAAAAGACTACTTTAGATGAAAAAAAAACACAAAGGAGAAAGTGGTCAATAATTTTGAATCTTTGTTTGCCACTTTTTCTTGAAAAATTACTCAAATTTTGCTTGTTAAAAAATTGATAATATTGCGGTGCTTAAGAGCAACCATTGCGTATGTGAGATAATTGCATCGTACATTAGGGGAGTCGTTAAGGTCGCTACCAAAAATCGGCAAATGCGTATAATTCGGCAGAATATTTTTTAGTTAATCTATTACTGAGACGTGTGATGACGTCGAAGTTTTGGGCTTCATACCCTTCCTTAGATCAACCGCAATTCTCAGAAAGTAACTGTCTAAAGGACTCCTCCCACCCACTTTTGTATCAGTTACTACAACATTCTTCACACTTTTATTAGCTGGTGTGTTCGTATTTTTTTAAGTACAACATACTGCTTTAGTTTTACTTTTTGAATTAGAAATATTCCGATGATTTTTCATAATTTTTACCCTTCTGATTTTTACACTTTTTTTTATTTTTATTTTCAAAACTACGGATGATATATGTTAATAATGTATACTTAGAAATGAATTAAATAATTTATTTGATTTTGTTTATGTTCTAACCCCTCGAGTTATCTAAGAACTGCTTGTTAGTCAAATATTTAATTTTCTATTGTAAGAGGAAACCACGAATTATGAACGCTTTGAAAAATATTTTGATTTTGTCATTTTTATCAACACTATTGAAAACCGCATCCCAAGATACCTGCAATGAGTTGTCTAAATATGTGTTCACTTCATTTTGTAAAACAACTACACATACAATTGTTACTCTACGTAATGCATTAGTGTTCAAGTTGCTAGTAATTATAGCGATTTGTGCATCGTGGTCACGATAACCTAATCCCTATTTCTGTTTTGTAAATAATTGTAGTTTTGTTCATTTTTAAACGATCTGATTCAAGTGGACTTACAATACGTTACTTAACATCTAAATTGGAAGAGTGGAATACTCGTAAATTGAGGAATGTGTTTGTCCTAGCATATGAATTCTCTAAATGAATGAACTGTTTGCGTTGACTACCCCAATAACTTGACTACCTCAATAACATCAGGAGCAGTAATTTATAAGATTGATAATTGATAAATAATTAATACCGTACAATTAGATTCTTCACGCTTAGAATAACTGGTAACGACCAGTACATTTTTACAATATATTCTTAAAAGTAGTAACCAGTTCCTGGATAATCGTGTGCAATTTTGATTCTCCTCGATGGATGCTGTGGGAAGCAGACGATTGAATGCATCGCGAATGAAGAAATAATGAATAAAAGAAGGCAGCGGAGGAATTTTCGCATTGAATATGCTTCGAAAAAGGACAATCAAGACTATATGCGTGAAGCATGTCGTAAGTTCATAGTAGAGAAACACTGGTGTCAAAATATCATTCAGTTTTTGTGGAAGTGACAGGTGCACGCCTGAGAAAACGACGGCATCATGACTTCAATGTAATCCCGTGGGCGGCATTTGAAGGCGAATCGACATGCACGTCAGTAGTTTAATGAAGAGGGCGTATCGCAATGGAGGCATCCCGAAAGCGATAACTCTAGTTACCAGGAGCGCGCCGAGGAAAGGGTGGGAAGGGAAGGAGAACGAAGGGAAAGGAGAATGGCACAGAGCGAAACGCGCAGACAGTCCCCTCGCGGGGGCGTGATGACCGGCGCACGTGTGGGCGGGGTCGTTAATGCCCCGCGCGCGAAGGCGGACCGGGCCGCGGAGGGGGGAGGGGCAGCCGCCTCCGCGGGGGCGGGCTCGGAGGCGGAGGCCGAGGCGCGACGTTGGCGGTGGTCTGCTCGATAGGCGCGTGACGTCACGCGTGGGTGAGTGCAAGGTGGAAGGGCGGGGCGGGGTGGGGCGGGGATGGAGGGGAGGGGAGGGGAGGGGAGGGGAGGAGGAGGTGGAGGCGGAAGAGGGGCAGCTGCGCGCGCGGGCACGGGCGCCGGCGCCGGCGGCGCGTGGCCCTCCGCTTCGCCGCCCCCCTCTCCGCCCCCGGCCCCCGCCGCGTCCGCGCCGCCGCCGCAGCCGCGGACCGCGTGGCGGCGGCGCGGCCTATATAACGTGGCGGCGGCGCGCCGGCCCGGCCGATTCGCGCCCCGACTCGTCGTCTCGTCGCCGCCTGGCCTGCCTGCCTGCCTGCCCGACCCGCCACTCACTCACTCTCTCACTGTCCCCTGTCTCTCTGTCTCTCGCCCGCAGCGACGCTCCTCCGGTGCCGCCGAGCCCGCGCCGCCGCGACGCCGCCGCCACCGACGCCGACGCCGACGCAGTCGCTCGCTCCCACTCGGCGCGCAGCCCCGCTTAGGTGAGTGCAGGCGCACGCGCCGCGTCGTGCGGAGCGGCGCTGAGCAGCCGCGAGCCGGCGACGCGCACCCCGCGCAAGCCCGGCAGCCCCCGGCCCTTCCTTGTCCCCACCCTTCCAGCCGGTCGGCGCCGCGCTTTCACTTCATTGATAAGAAGCGAACAATCTATTTGCAAATGATATCGTTGGCTTCCGCGGCCAGTCATGTTCTGGGCAGTCCCGGTGACGCCGCGTCGAAGGCTGAGGTGCCGACGTTTCGACCGACATATCGCGGTCCTCTTCAAGGCTGCACTGCCAAATGGCAGTTCAAGGCAGTACAACCCTCAAGAGGACCACGATATGTCGAAACGTCGGCACCTCACCCTTCGACACGGTGTCACCCGGGCAGCCCAGATAAATCTATTTGTAACTGATTCTCATCCACAAATTGTGAATTTCGCACTGTTTGGTTTATAATTCATTACCACGTATTTTTACCCCTTTAACAAAAGATATTTCGAACTAATATGCCTTTCAGCTGATGAACCAATTGCACGTTCCTGTTATAAAAATGTAATGAGATTCTTCGCTGTCCGGGTCTACGAATCGAAAAGTAATGAGAGTTTGTTTTGCCGCTTTAATGAGAATGATTTCTCATCGCGAGCGTTCAGCAACTGTCGGAGTCCGCATTAGTAATTGTTAATTACGCATTGAAGTTAAAAAATAAGCAATCAAGATCTCCCAAATCAGCGTCTAGTAACCACTATTTTGCGCCAAATTACTTGAACGGAAAGTATTTGCGTTTCTTTCAATTGAAGAAACAAAATTAAAAGCATTGACGGCGTTCTCCAAAGGATGATTTGGGTGATTTACGATATTTTCAAGATTTGCACTAGATATCACTACTCTTAAACAAATATTCCAATATGCAATTATCGATATGTCACGAACGAACGTAATGACGTGCCTTTCGACCAACGGAAAATGGCAAGCCAATTTGGCAGTTTTGTAAGTTCATTTTATATCTAACGTAACAAATTTTTAACATTGACATTAACTCATCGACGGCATGAGTTCCAGCTTAGGCACTGCAACTCTCTTGAAAATGCTCCATAGTGTGGACTTTTCAACAATAAAAATGTGATGTCTTTGTATCATTATGTCCTCGTGAGAGATATCAATGCATTTTCTTTTTTCGCTTCTGATCGCCATGATTTTCACGATTCTGCCATATTCATTTTTGTTTTCAAGTTCTTTTATATTCACATCAGAAACGTCAATACGTTTCGTCGCATTTCAATTTAGAAATATTCGGTATTTCATTACTTCGCGCATGAGCATTTGGAGTAAATTTACATGCATTACAATGATCATTATTCAATTTTCCGGCTTCTAATTAAAGATATTCGAAATAATTTTTGCTTAAAGTTTCATCTTAAGCAGTTTTTTTGATACAAGATATTAACAAATGAATTTACATATTAACAAATATTGATTTGTGTTTAAATGAAGAGGATATTGTATCACAGACTCTCTCAACACGGGGCGGGCAAGATGCCACCATTTTCTTTTTGTTAACCATGAAGATGTTTCTGCGATGTTGCGCTCGTAGCAGATGTTTCAATATTTCTTTCTTTCCTTGTTGAAACTTGCACACTTTATGTTGTTACTTTAATATATTTCTTCTAATTTAGAAGGGCTTCTATAAATGTCTCCAAGTGTGAAACAAAAACCACTGTCTAAAAATAAATATTTAAAATAGTACTCAAATGCTAATAATGAAGACATTTTCTCTACAGGTTTTCATGAGAATCAGGTCGAGTTTTCGAGAAATAGTAATTCTTAAATGGCTAAATTTTCATTTCTGGCGGATTTGCTTCATACTGTTGCTTACTTATGGTGACTCAATTATCTCCTGCTGTTGCAAATAATGGGAATATTTTTGGGAAAGTCATAGTAGTAAGTTCATGTATGAATTACACTATTTAGTATGAAATACGCTTTCAGTATTAGCTTGATTGGTGTATGTATTATATAACATTTAGTTTTAGCTTTGACTTACGGTGATTAATTGAAGAAATTAACATAATAAAGGATTTATTTTCCGTGTACAGCTAGATAAATTGCTAGAGCCTTACTATCTCCCCTCCATTTAAATGCTCATTTTACAGACTAGATTATAACCGTAAGACACTGCTTCTGATTGTGCGACAGCTGCTGCACCGACTGCGCACTTTATGTTCGATACAGATTGCTGAATCGGTGTTCGAACAGGAATGATTTTCAAATTTTTCGCTATCATTGACATCTCGTTTTGCGAATGGGATTATGATAATAGGTAATACCCGTTGAACACATTTTGATGTCACCATGTGTTGAAATCGTCGTATTTTATGCTGCGGCAACCAGTACCCGACTGTATTTGAAGATGTACATTATCCATTAACCGGAGGTAGGTTCGGGAGACAGCAAATTTTTAATAGTATGGATTAATACATCCATTGGAGAATTAATACATAACATTAACACAAAAAAATACGTAACATAAAAATACATTCATTTGAAAATGTATACATGCAAGATCTTATTGATGAAATGTTCTTACTTTGAAGTAGCAGTCCACACTAATAGAAGTTAATTATATTTTAAAATATATTAGTATTTTGGGACTAAAAAGTTACACAAATGTGGTTTAATAAAGTACGTCCTCAAGCAGGAACGGCATCGATCTCAAAACTGAAGTGGCTGAAGAATAAACAGTTGTAAGTGCTAATCTAAATTATGAATGTATACCCTTCTTCCCATGTTGTAAATGCTTATTATAAGAATATGTAATTAAATTTCAGAAAATAATTTGAAATGTTTCGGAAACTCAATTGATATAATTGATTTCTATCAATGAGTAAACTTTATTCGCTTTTAAACAGGTCGAAAATCACAAGATATTGATAAAAAACAGAAGAGAATTTAATCCAAGAACTTCATTTCTAATAGGTATATCAAAATAATAAACAGAGGAACTTCAAACTTTACTATTTCACGAACATTGTTTGATCGTCAAATGGCATTCAGATGTTTCCTCATCGTTTTCTGTAAATCCTCAAATACGAATTTACTTTGAGTGAAAAATAAATGTGATACCTCACTAACTTGTTTTATGGTGTAAATGCGAGATCTAATTCGTAATATTAGTAAGAAAGAACTTTGAACATATTTAATTCAGATAGAAATTTATTAATGTTTTTTGTACTAAAGTACGGTTGACAAAAATTCGGTCTAAGATGTAAATCGAAATTCGCTTTACTGCAATTCACACAAAAAACTACAAATTGACGAATATACTGAATTGTTTCTGTCTCATTCTCTAAAGAATATTCTTGGAAATTTGCCAGAAATAAAACAGTTGAAATTTTATTTTATTCCGCTCACACATTCAATTAATCCGGGGTTGCATCGTCCGAATAACTCCGAAAATAACGTAACTGTGATGAAATGCAAATAAAAAGAAAATTGGTACTGACAAATGTCAACATCGTAAATATTCACAATATCCTTCACATCTCAGCGTGGGAACAGGAATGAACCCCCAAACAGTGGAAGACCAATTTCAAAAGTTGTGAAAGTAATTTAATCTGGGTGCTGATATACCATATGTTTCGCGCACATAGTCGATCGGATGTGAAAATTCTATTAAGTCTTGTCAAGTGGAGACATTGAAAAAGCATTAGTATAGAATGTGTTTTAATATATAATTATTATTATTATTATTATATTGCAAATAAATTATAAAATCTTGCAAAATTAGTTTAATTTCAAATAAAAAGTTTATAGGCTATTGCACTGGATGTCAGAATATGTGACTCGGCAACAAAAATTGGGCGTAAATCCATCCATATGGTTGCTCGCCATTCCTAATTTCGTAAGCATACGGCATTTAAAATAAAAATCACTCAGTATTTGAAAGAAAAGGTTAGAAAAGTGGGAATATTTTCTGAAAATAATGGTTTTAGGTACGTAAAATATTCTGACAACATATGGGCATATCATTTGCCCCTTATTAAGGTATTAATCAAAACTATTCATGGAACAAACAGTTTAATAGAATCCTCCACCCTGCATACTACATCGCTATAAAGTGTTCATCCATTTTGTCAGAAGTTGTAACGCGTGGCATTACTCTCACGTCTGCAAACTAATAAAATATGAATATATAGTTAATCGATACGCAAATAAGGTAATTAATGCCAGTTTCCCATCGTGATTAATTTAACAGTAGAAACTATGTTAACTCGGTGAGTAGAAGTTACTTTTCGTTTTTAGAGTAACTCAGTGTTATCAATCTGTCAAAATGGAAAAAATATTATAGGCAGAATAGTCATTTCAATTAGCTAGAAATATACAGAATAAAATGAAAAACAAAAATTAAAATTAACGTTCTAAAACGCACTGCATAAAAAATGAATTAGATACACTATTACAATATCATGAACATTTCTATTTTCAGCAATTTCAATGATTTCGTAACTTCTAATTTTTCATTTATGTGTAGTAGAGTACGAAAGTCACTTAGAACATTTGATATAAGCATGTCTATGAATAGGCAATTATTCAATACAGGAAAAACATAAGCAATCAATTCCAACAGCAATATCTTGAGATCGTACGCTTTTCATAGAAAAACTTTCCATTTTTTTAAAAAACGTTCCGGTATTCTAATTGCCAGATGAGCGACAAGTAACTGGACAAAAACAGTATGTTAAAGTAAATATGTTATTTCATACCATAATAATTCCTCTAGAATATTCTACATTTGTGGTGTGGTGGTATAATGGTCTCAGTCCGTTTAGAACTGACTAGATATGCATTACTTAACTCCCGACAATAAACTGAAGTTTTTTTTTTAGTTTATCTGCATGAAAGGAAATTACAGTTCAAAAATTACGAGCATCAATAAGTAAAATTTTGCAATTGCTTTTAACCCCAAGAAATAAACGATAATGTCGGATTATTTTGGCAGTTAGTTTGTAAGTCTTCCAAAAATTATTCTTTATATGTGATAAACTACATATTGTTTACTTTAAGGAATTGGACAAAAATAGATTTATTGAACTGTGAAATATATTTTTAAGACAATCGTTTATTTCATTATAAAACAGAATAACCAACATATAAGGCTATAACTCTCTAATTTTATTCGGAAGTGCAGATTCACTGTATTGCAAATAATTTATGAATCCATTTCCAGTATGGTCATGAAGAAATCACTAATTTTCATAGTCATCAGAATGATAAAAACATAAATGACCAACACTCTTTTACAGGAGCTTTTCTGCAGGGTAAACTACTACAAAAGGACGATGACACATATACTCAAAATAAGAGAGTAGAGATCCCTGTAGACCTATCCGACTTAGGATTCAGGCGGAGAATCTGAAGACCGCTGTGCTAAATCAGGTAGATATTTTTTCTAACCTAAAAAGTTCCCCGTTTTCCGGCGCACAACTACAAAACATTATCTTCTTACAAATAATTCGTAAAGCGAGAAAGTAAAAAACCTACCTTCTTTTGTTGCCTGGGATGCAGTCAATATGCTATACACAGGTACGTGTGGGCGTTACCCAACATGAGTCTAATGCGATGTAAATGCTAGATTGATTAACTGAATATTTAGTGTTTCCGGGAGAAACTTCTATGCTCATTAGTTCCATAAGTGTTGTACATGTAACATACCTGAAGGTGGTGTTCTACCGCCGAACGTGAAATTCAGCGCCAACCTTCGGCTCAGCTAGCGGTTTTCCCTCCGTGATATCTCCTTTCAGTTAGGAACCGCCCAGGCCGAGACAAGTTCCAAGATCTCGACAGGTCTCCCGACGTAGCTGGTAGTGTAGTGTGTGTAAGAGTGTTGTGTAAAGGGAGAGGAGACAAAGATGAGGAATGAGTGTGCGCGGCCCACGACCAGGGTCCTGCTCCGCCATTTACCCGGAGAAACCGCTGGAAACCAGCGATCAAACTAGCCGACGGCTAGAATTCCCGTATAGTGATTGAAGTCAGCCTAGCTGTGTAACTAGTATCAAAACATTTACCACAATCGGGATTTGAATCCGATCAGCGACGCTGCAGAGCAATGCTGCCTCTGAGCTGTAATTGGTAGAGAAGATGGCGTCGGTCCCCCATATGGTAACACCTACCTCGCGCCTTTATGACCAATTGACTCTAAGGAACGCAGGCTCACACACTTTGTGAGATTAGAAAAACACCGACCTGATTCAACAAAAAGTACATCCAATCCCAATTTCATTTTTTTCGAAACGTCTTCCCACTGCAGTGCGAAATCTTTCCTTGGCGATCCCACTCACACAACCCGCAATTGAACTTTCTGTGTCGTTGAAACTCAAGCACGATTGCAACATTTTAAAAACACTTTATATTTGCCAACTAGGATGCATTTTATTTGATAAAATGTAGATCCTTTACAAATGTTTTCGTATATCTTTGTGACACACTTAATGACGTATAGGAATACATAGCCTAACATTGGTTTTGTCGAGTAAAATGACTTTCAGACCACGTTCGACATGAATATAAAAACCACTATTATTTAGTCGTGTGACAACTAATATTCAAGAATTCCTTTAATTAAACGTACGATTTTGCAGAGCAACACTCATTCATCAAAATATTGTATGAAAGTTTTTTGAAAATTTCTCTAAATGGAGACTTAGCTTTGCGACATTTTACTGTTGAAGTAGGAAACCAACAAGTTCTGATTAAGACTTTGAATGCTTCAAATCTCTTACAATATCATTAAATAAACTTTTAGTTATCTTTTATGAATGAGATGTCAGATGCGTCCGAATTTTAAGTTATAGTTGTGCCGAAATTCTTTCCGCGTGATCTTGTGCTGAATGAACGCTTCAATTCAGAATACGCAATAGAGGGCTCGGGTAGTGCTGGACAGTTATTTATTTATTTAACGTCAAAAAACAGTTAAAACTGCGTATGACGTTCTATGGGGAGAAGTGAATTGTGTGCACATTTTCAAAATTCTGTGATCCCTACACTAAGTCATATATTGCTTGAATTTTGAAAGTTTATGAGAATATGGGTTTGAATATATATTTGGATGTTTTACAGTCAATATCTTTGTTTGCAATGAAATAGATGGTAGGCACCGAAAAGAGTAACATTCATTTTGGTAATAAGATTATTGTTAGGGTTCCATCAAACTGTGTGTGGCAACATCCTAGCGTGGCTCATCTTCCTTTCAACAAGAAGCAAACGTAGAAGAACATCCAGTGTAGCTGACATGTGACGCCAAGTTTCTGTTTGGTTTGAATGTAGAATCCAGTACATACTATTTCTCACTTTTAAAACAATGATTGCGCACAATGTTCGCACGGATTCAGGGAGTTACATCAATGGACCATCGTTGCAACCAAAATTTACACACCGCTCCCTGCTCCGTTACCGTAAGTGCATTTCTCATGCATTATGTCAACGACTTCGCTTATTTCGTGTTCCCAAAGGGCATCAGCTGATGCTGTCATTAGCCGCTTAAGTGTAGTGCATGTTTTACCATGGGAGATGGCGTTGTACGTCCCCTGCTGGATGGTGAGATCTGATGCAGACCTACACGGCGGCTTGCAGGGATCTCTTCGGCGGGGCATCGCCGCGCGTTGTTCGTGACCCGTTTGTTAGGGGACTACTCTGGCATTCGCCTAGGGTACGAAGAAATCGCGGAAAACTAAGAATCGGAGCATCCCACCGCTAGAATCCCCCGCCCACCAGACAACGGTTGAATACACCTAGCTCTCTAGCTAGTGTCGAAAATCCTGACGGGACTCGAACCATCTCTCTATATCTCGGTCAGAGATACTACAGTAATTTCAGTGGGATATTTGTCTTGTTCTCTCACACTGCATTCAAATTAAACATGACACGTCTTATTTTTTTAACAGCGATATTTTAACGCTTTATGGTGAATACAACATTCACCCCAAACGTTACCTCTGACAATGTTTGCCCGACGTCCTCTCCAGTTCAAGGGAACATTCATGTTTGAGGAAGCTAAAGAATTGTTCCCTACAAGGAAAATGAATCGATGGATAAAATATTAATGTGATATTCGTAATTAAGAACACAGGATTATTCAAAATGAATATACGTATTGCATTATCGAAACAATTTTGCTATTGATCAGTGCAATTTTTTATTATCGCATGTTCGAGGATCTCGTGAAGCCATTTCTATCATTCATTGTTTCTTGTTCACTACACCATCGTTTTTCTGCCACGAGATGAAATTTGCGTAATTTTTAGAAGATTACAAAATACTTCACTAGGAACATGTCACACATTATTACAATATACTTCACTAGGAATAAACACGCGTCGAACACAAAACCTGACAACTGTTCCATTCGACCATATCTTCGATACAAGATTCAGATCCTAGAGAATGCCCCCACAAAGATTTTGCTAGTCTGGCTAGAGTGTTGTGCGTGTGTTTCATTTTAAACACGAAATCTAAAATATGTTTGATAAATTTCGGCAAAATATTCAATTTTATTTTGACTTTGACTTTTTTTTATTTTTATTTTGAATTTATACTGAATAACGTAAAAATAATTTTAAATCTTTTCAAAATTGTCAATATTTCGTATAAGAGCAATGTAGAAAAGTGTGTTCTGATCCTTATTAAGCATTTGTGCAAGTTCATTTGGGTAGATAAATTTTATAAAAAGTAATATCCTTGTAATAATCTGGAAAGCACAACTCTAGAAATAGAAAATCCATCAATATTGCTGTAGCTATATTATTATTGCACGCCCCTCATAACTACATCAAATTTTGGTATTATATTGATGAATATGAAAATCGCTTAGTCTACAATAAACGTTATATGTTCTATTTAACAAGTGTAAGATTTCTGGTGTCAACGAGTCCACCTAAGGATATATTTTCTATGGTAAAATTGTCCAATTCTTTGTTCTTTTTTGAACATATGATACAGTTTAAATAATAGTGTATTGCAAAACTGTTAATATAGTTATACGGATTTATTTTATAAATAGTTTTATTAATTGGAAGAACAAATAATAATAATAATAATAATAATAATAATAATAATAATAATAATAATAATAATAATAATAATAATAATAAACTATCTGAACCCTTGCGATTATATCTCAAAAAATTTAGAACTGTAGAAAAGTTACAACAGAAAAGTAGTGTATTCACTATATGGAAAATCGAAACTGCAGAAAAATATTGTATTATGCCACTTAGTTCTTACATTCTCTACGACTAACCGAATGAAGTGGGAACAATACAATCTTATTCACTACGAACAAAGTTTTACACATGTTTCTCAAAATGTTACTCAAATGTGTTACAATGTTCACCAAGATCGGGTCATGTATGTCGTAGCGTACTAAACCTGTAACTACATTTATTTAAAATCGTGAAGCATGGCTTAATTTTTTCTGCAATAAGACACGCGTTTTAAGTGATTGCTGGATAATACGTTTAAATACATTCGCTAATGTTAACATTTAAAAAAATAAATCATCGAAAATAAAAACTAGCACTTTCGCTTCGCTAATTATTACTTCACTCATTATAACCTTACCTCACTCGCTACTTTTAACCTCACACTAGCTCGCGGTACACGCAAACCTCTTGAATGTCTTGACACAACCTTAACGAGGTAATAAAATAATAATGTAAATAGTTATTTCTATTACTTTTAGGATTTTCTGAAAATGAAGTGTTTATACAAAAAAGGGTTAATAATAGCAAGCAATAACACATTTGGTGCCCACTACCTTTCATCAAAAAAATAACGAAATTTGATTCAGTAGAATATTCAAATTTCTTTTTGAACGAACATACTTGGAGTTTTAAACATAAAGAAAATATAATAATCAACTCATCAAATTTTTCTTTGTCAATTCGGAAAGTCGAATTGTACTGTGAGGAAAAGACATATAACTCTGAAAACCAAACAAAAATAAAATTGTGCGTACATTACTAAATTATAAATATTATTTGGTCAACAACGAAATCATTTAATTTGTTTTGTAACTAAGAAATAACTATGGTTGTCAAATATCAGCACGTGATTTTATCATTGATTAATGAATTATGTGAATATAGAAAACATTTTTAACAGTTTCGAAAATCTCTAAAACCTATGAATGTGAAAATGAACCTATGAATTCACTACATTTTATACGAAAAGTAAATTTTAAATGGTCCTCAAAACTGGCTTAAAACGAAATTTTTTCACTTCTTAGCCATAAAATGGAATGGCACATACAAACACACGAAATATACCAGGCAAATGTGTCCATTTACCCAAGCAACATGACATGACAAAAAGTGACGTCATAATTTGACTGTGTTGCGTACAATAATTGTCAACCATAATTTTATCAAGATTTTTTTACTTTATAAGGTAATTAAGTAATATAGCTCTACCTTAACATAAGGACACAACAGTGCTCTTAAAAATGCTAGAACACAAAGTCACTAAAAAATTATGAAAGCAAACGCAAAGGATTCCTGTTCCAAAGCCGGCATAAAATTCTTTGAGAGGAGCGACGAAATATAATGCTTTGGTATTCAACACTACGTAAATTAATGGACAAACATTTATTCTTCGTGCATACTATGTCCACTGCATATCGAGGATTTAAAGAATTCTTTGAGCAGGAAGAGAATTTTCCGCTTCCTAAACTCTGGTTAAGGAATATTCAACGAATTACAAACAAGCCTACGAAAAACTCATTTAGTGTATGAGGAATGGGTATACTCTGAAGGAAACATTCAATCCTCTGTAATATTTAATGCTAACAAAATACTCGTAATTAACGTTACACATTTTAATTAATATATAATATAAAAGACTAGCCCTACCTGCTCCTCCAATATACTGTATAACGAATAATATTTGGAAAAAGATAATCTGTGCCGGAACACTATCCACAGTTCGTAACGTCAATTTCAAATTGGATGTACAGTAAATCATTGTAGAAAAGTTTCGTTTCGCAAGAATAAAGTACTCTTGAAATGTTTTATATTTTTGAGAGATGGGAATAGGTGAAAAAACACGTAAGTATACAATATTATGCAGATGAATAGCAAATTTTCTGATTACTAGGAAATAGTGCTTGGATCAGATTTCAAATTCAGCATCTTAGGTTACATATGTATAGAGAGTAAAAATTAGATGTTGCACAGAGTATTCAATGAACAAACATTTCCTTATGATTGTCATAAATAATACATACACATTATATTACATAAAGGGCTCCTTCGTGGCACATATGTAATGAAAAGAGTAATATGTAATGTATGGCCTTTCACCATCGAGGTCCGGGTTCGATTCCCGCCTAATCTCATGTGAAATATCGTGCCAACAAAACGAGTTCCGCTGCTTCACAAGGGCTAGTCCAACCCCTGCGAAGTGTCGTAAACCCCACCCCTATCCTTATTCCTTCCCAAATCTGGCCGCTGGGTAGTGACGCAGGAGGCGCGTACGCGGAGAAGCTACCTGGCAGTCCTCTTGACAACTGACTGCGATGTGACGTGACATAACATGACAAATAAAGTTAATGGAGGATTACTCCCCAGAGCAAAGCGCTCAACACCCCTGAAGGGGCTTGGAGACGCGTTGCGTAGAATTGTAGACGCAACAAATAAAAAAAATACAATAAATAAAAATAAAATATTTCAATAAGGTTTCAATTCAAAATTACTATCACTTAGTTTTCTATATAGAGAGTAAGTAATGGAAAGGGAATTGTGTATGGTATTGAATTTTAACTCTGCAAAGAAAACTTTGGTGAAAATAAAAATTAAATGCATTTTCGTATTCCTCTTACAAAAAATAATTTTCAGAGAATCAGGGTATTAAAACTTCTCTATGCTTTTCTAATATTCATAATAAATCGAAGAGTAAGTTAACGTGCCATTTTTAATACTAAAATTGTATCATTTTTAAATCTAAGGAAAGTAAAAATAACCGAATCAAACTAACACGGGGGTGTAAGGAAACTAATATTGGAGTAAACTTTTGACAGCAACAATCTTGGAATCCCAATGAACGATGTTGAGTAGGATCTAAGTGGGACGAGGCGCCAATGAACGCCTGTTACAAACTGCGCAACACCAAACTCAGTTTAACCCTGTTGTTGCAGTAATCTTTCTTAACTCTATTGTCCCTTCGACTTCAACAAGTCGACAGAAAATCTGTCCCGTGGAAGCTTCCCTCGCATACTATTACAAAACTCGAAGTACGGTACGTGTTGTAACGTTGTACCGCCTTTAAATTTCAATTCCAGAGCTCTGCAACAGGGCCGATGGTCAACACTACAAACTTCGAAATGAAAGCTTCTTTTACTTCCAGAGCGACGACATCATTTTCAACTTTTCTCAAAAAACCTAAAGAATTTTAATTTGCTTTTAAATTAGCAAAAAACACTTCTGAACTTAAAGAACTTCCGAAGTTTTACGCATCCTATAGTAAAAAGAGAAGCGGATAATACTTAAATCTAATTTAAGTCTGATGCTTCACTCTAGTGTAGAGGCAGGCCTGCATACTAAGTTTGTCTAATGTGAGTGGATTTCAAGTAAAAATAGTAATTGCTCTACGTAACTATACTTTCATGGAAAGAGACGAGTGAATTTTTGTTTATTTGTAACAAGGGTTCTAAATTATTTGCGTATTCATTAGTTTTAAATGAAACTGCTTAATGATTCATTGTTAAATCATAATTTCGTGAGTTTTATATTCCGATATTTCGAATTTTTCAGTTTTGTATAAACTTAAAGTCACGCAAACGACTACATATGATAATGACGATTGGTAAATCTGAAAATTTCATTCTTAAAATATTCGCATTTTTCTTACGTCATAAACTACGGTCTTAAAAGATATTAAAATTCTCACCAAGTTGAGATCATAACAACTCTTTTTCTACTTAAATTACATAGTATTCAGCAATACTTTTAAAAAAATATATTGTTTTCTTCCTCAAAGTTTTAGATGGTGTAGTTTTCTAACATTTTTTAAAGAACTTGCATACTCATCATGTATTGTCTTCTAATTTTTAACTACCATATTAAGAGACCTATGGATATTTAATGGATGCATTCGTCTACGAATGTAGTATATCCCCGAAGAAATATCTACATGAAAAATGCAACTGAAGACACAATATTCCTAGCAATGATGTAGATGTATTTTCATTTAATTATTTATTATATGGATATGTAGGATAATGTGATAGGAAAAAACGCGCTGAAATTAGACAATGTGTGCGGCGATTGAGTATAAAATGTCAGAACTTTGTAATTACTGAGCTTGCACACCTATATTGGCCAACCACCGTCCATAATTACAATAAATTATTTTCCATAATTAATCAAATCAATTACCTTTATTTTAGTAGTATTCCTCTTTCACGTATCTTAGTGTTTCTCAAATTGCTTTTCTTAGATTTCTCCTTATTTCAACGATCCTTACCGAAATATTTACTACTCTATTACACAAACAACGGATAGGGAAACAACGCCATTTTGCGCGTTTTGTCACAATAGCAACCTCATGGATTTTAAGAGAAGTGTGAATTGTCTTCCCCAACAAAACAGAACTGATGTATTTTTGTAAGCATGTCCAATAAATGTCCACGAATTGAAAAGCATCGTATTTAAAAATCATACTTTCATTACTTCTAAGGGGCAGTGATGCTTCACTTCGCATGTCGGATTTCACGACGAGGTTCCGGCCATCGGCCTACGCGATTAACATAAAACTTCCTTGAGTTTATCCAACGTATAATTTCCTATTCATACCCAAAGTAATTCGGACACTGCGACCTTCGGAATTTACATAAATCATCGTGTACTCGTACTTCGAAAACAGGTTGTTCCCAGCGTCACTCTAAACATGTCGCTTCGTCATTCACAATTTCTGCTGACTTTGTTCAATTCATCGACGTGTTGTGCCGCCCCTCAATTGCCGTACGGTGGGTCAAACGACTTATGAAAAATTACAATTGTCAGGTTGGTAACAGATTTCAACAAATGTACACATACCGCGTATATTCCCCGTAAGTAAACTTCAGCCCAAATCTTAAACTTTCTCCTCCACTCAATATTCACACACACACACACACACACACACACACACGCGCGCGCGCGCGCGCGCGCGCGCGCGCGCACGCACGCACGCATGTACACACTTTCTCTCTTCCTGTCACTTTCATCGCCACGTCCTCACCCCCGCACATAGGAGAGAACTAGCGACAGAAGCGACGCGCAGCACACATTCCCGGTTTCACGCAGGTCGCGCTCTGCGATTGACAATCTCCGGCACATTCATCCACCCACGCAATAGACAGGGGCTCGCGCGGTTCGCCGTCCACCGCCGCGTGCGGCGCTGGCGGCGACCGAGCTGCTAAGTCATCGGCGTGAACGTTCGCTTTCACGCCTCGCCGGCATTTCTGCACCCTCCCTCGCAATGGCACTGCACGAGAGTAACAAAAACAGGACTAAGCACATCTAGGCATCACATTCAAATATGATAGCTTCCAACCAATTGGTAACATCGTCAGTCCCATCGCAGATAGAGAAGTATAATACACGCTGAACCTACAGTGAATCGTACATCCCTGCATAAATGTACGTAATAAACACGGGGTCTGATTTTATGGAAACTTCTGTCGGTATCATCGTCTGCGTGGCAAAGCAAATCTTTACGCCATATCTGGCAGCTAGGATTATATCATCTGTCAGCTAAAATCTATTTTTAGCTTAACATTATCCCTGAAAGGGCGGCCACCTCGAGCAGGCAACAGCTCAGAAAAGTGAGATTGCATCGCAAAAGGAAGAGTACTGTTATTCAGTGGATGGTTCTGACCACGTCATCAGCATCCACTCCCACGTGCAAGTGAATCCACAAACACCCAACACCAAACGGGGACAAAGAAAATCAGAAATAGAGGACTTGGTTTGCTGGACAGGGCATTGGTAGACACACCTCTCTTCTCAGGCAGAGGGCATCTCCCCTGGCGGGACAAGCTCTTAGCTATTGAGTGATCTCTCGACATGTGTGATTGTGTAGTGTACGTTAAGAATGATATGCAACTGAAATTTTTAAATCGATTTAATACCATTGAATTCAGCTAGCTACTTATTTTTTACGTTTCAAAATTGTCCAAGTCCACCAAATCTACATAATCGTCATAGCAATTACACTGAAAATGGTGAACACTTCCACGTAATGTTAATTCAATAAACAGTCCACAAAGCATAATTCATTTCGTTATAGGAATACCTCCTTTTTAAGGTATACAATTTCAATAATTTATCAACTAATTGAATGCTGTAGTGAAAAATCTCAATAAAATAGCTCTCAAAACCGAAAGGTTCTTGTCTCAAACGTAAATTTATTCAAAGTACAAATATTTTCCCAAATCTGTGGTTGTTGCAGAAGGAACATTTATGATAATATAAAACTTTACAGTACAATATTCCCAGCCCTGATACGTGAATTAGGAGCATGGCTTTGTTGAAAATAGAGTTCAAGAGTTATCTTATATTACCTTTTACTGTCGAGGAGAAACCAAGTTTAGGAAAGAAGAGTGGAGACAGAAATATTCCGAATATACGAAAGCAAAGAATTTTTTCACGAAAATCCTCTTAGCTCTTTGGTTTTTCCAACACTTTGTTTTTTATTTGACAGGAGGAAGCTACGTAAGTTTCAGAAACGAGATGAAATTCGGCGTTCAATACAAGCGATAAGGATTTTTTTCTCAATGTGAGTGGAAAAAATGAAAGGCGATTGATAGAAGTTAGAAAAGTTCATGAATACAAGTTAAGCACTTTCTCCCTTGCCCTCCAAAAAGTAAATATTATATTCTTCCAAAACAAGAATATAATATCCGTTCACATTCTAGATACAGAAATCTGATTACGTACATGTGTCCGTTCACCCATTTATACTTATATTAAATTAGCTTTCATACTTTTATAAAAGTAGCTTTTATACAATTTTCTAAGGCAGAGGGTTGAGTAGCCACGCAACTGCAAAATATACAAAAAAATCTTATGCACTGGCGTAGCACAAATTAATTTTTCGTGTCCTCACTTCAAAACCCATTTTTGTCGGAGCATTTATACGCCACAAAGGTGAGCTTTGGCGGTCTACGCCAAGAATGAATTTTAGAGGACGATTACCACGACGTCAAGTAAATATGTGTCTCTTTTCCATTTCAAAAAGAGTTCATACTCTCTTTCGTATGAATCCTTAGAGTTTTGAGGACGTTAGCTGTCAGTAGCAGCTTCAGCTTCCTCAATAATAATCACTGGAATATCGCACTCCATACTTACGAAACAAATCGCCAAAACCAGCAGCAAATTCTACACGCTTTAACAATTGTGACAGTAGCGACAACTTAAGAGGCGATAATGTAGAAAGACAGGTGCACCTGAACGACGAAACGTATAAATGAGACGCATGGTATAAATGAGATCTCTCTAAAAATTCGAACCTAAAATTGGGAAGTGAGTGAGTATACTAAAAATAGTTGTATGCCCCTCGGCCGAAATTGAATGATTTTGGACTCTGTTAGTTTACCAATCTCATCTCCGCTCCACTCCGTCGCGGTTGGTAAACACCTCATCCAAAATCAGTTTTCTGCCTTGATGCATAAATAACTATTTTAAATATGTTAAATGCCGCTGGAGGTGCCTCGCTATGTTCAGATACATTTATGAAGTCACAAAATCTTTCATGGAAATTAATCGTAGGATGGAGATTAATCGGAGCAATGTCTTGTTCTCTCTCTCGTGAAAACCTTAATGAACCATTAATATATCAATTAAAATTAGCTTGTTATGGGATTACAATAAACATAATTTAGGCTAACAGTTTATTTCCAATTTGGACAATGACAAACAATTAGACTCTGTAGAAATTCATGTTCATTTTTAGGTTCAATAAAATTCGAACATGGAAATATTTATCAGGTAACAAAGATGAATGAATCATTGGACGTCAAATCGAAAGAATTCGACTAAAAATTGACCTAGATGTTTTTTATTTAAAACAAACAACTTTGTGTATCCAGTCTAGTAGCAAATACAACTATCCCGTGCTTTTTTTTTATAAAAGTCGAATACCTACAAAGTTATTCGAAATTAAAAATTACAAAATAGCGCGCGTACTGTCATATATAAATGCTCATATCTCCTTTACTAAAAAACTAACAAATTCAAACTAGCTTCATTTTATATATTATAACATTAATTTTCATTATATTTGCACTAAAATTATACAAAAAATGAAACTTCATTTTCCGTAGCTTTTTAACTTTAATTTTTTTAAAGTTTGCAAACATTTTTTAAAATATAAAAATATCACTAAATTACCTACTTTTTATTGTATGATTATACATAATTTCAGTTTGAGATATGCCTATATAAATTTCAGTTTGGGATATGCAATAAATTAATTTTTCCAATCAAACATGTGAGCATGTGAAAGACGGAAGAATCCAGGTTCGCACCGTATCAAGTTAAAAATACTTAGTCTATTTATCATTAAAATGAGAATGTTAGGAATAAGTAGAAGTTGAAGTTCTTTAAAATGCATTTTACAAAATTTAATAAAATAACAGGCCCACGAGAGTGTATTTTTGCATAACTAGTTTCAATTCCGGGATTTCAATAAGTCACATTCTTTTTTCTGGTCATCAATTGACAAAAACGTAAAGTGAACACTACTAACATTTTTTGCCCACGCGAATAATTTCAGTGGTGTTCTAATTGGATCCTGAAATGGCTACTGAAGAGGCTGCAGCCTTGCTCGCGAAGCCAATCTTTTAGTGGTGTCGCCAATTCCATTAGAAGGCCATTTCATATTGGAAGTAACTAAGATATGCCATTCAGAATTAACACCGAAATTAAATCAATATATTGTTTACTATATTGTGTACATATTCGTGTTCATTTTCTGATTCAATCTAATTCGAAACCGGAAATATTTATCAGTATAATTTCTATGATTTTGCATATTTTTGTCCGTTGCTTCACGGCATAGCTAAGTGAAATTTCTTTTCATTTGGTTGGAATTGGAAGCTATGTAAATTAATATGTTAGTGCATTTTTGACCAATTTTTAATTTTGGTGCATACTCCTGGAATTATAGGGGCGTATTTTTCATATTTGATTAAAATACTTATCTTTTAAAAATTTCAGCTTTTCATAAAATCTATTTATTTTTGAGCGTTTATCGATTACAAAAAAGCTTGTTTGCGTTTTTTTCTTCCTTTTCTACAGGTGATAAAATACTTGTGCAAATTTAGGAAATTTTTTGATATCATACTTTTTAAACCAGGCAGAAGATAAGGAAAAAGACATAATGTACTTCACTAAGATGAATATTTACTATAATTATTTCGCCCGTGAAATATGGTAGATTATATTATGTTTGTACAAAAATATATATTTTCATTTCAAGCACACTTCTCTTGAATGTTATCAAGAAAAGTAAATGCAGGGAATGAAATATTTTAAATTTTAATTGCATATTGAAGTGCATATTTGAGAAGTTTTCGGTAGTAAATGCATATTTTTAAAAGCATATTTCAAGATTTTTAAGGCATAAAATTCCTCTCCCTATTTGTCAGGGAACAAACATATCTCCCACAGACCAGTACAACAACGAATCTGAAAAAACCTACCCGAGAAAATCGCTGAGCGCTAGTGAGCAAACAGAAGTCCGTTAGTGTTCAATTTGAACACGATCTAGCAATTAAATTTCGAATTTTGTGCTGCACGTAGCAGTTGAGGATCGACATGCACATATGCGTGCATTATAAGATATTTATGCCATTGATATTCACGATCAAGCAATTTCACAGGGTGACCAGCAATCTTGTTAGTTGGAATTCCAAGTTTTTTTCCCGCTTTTCCACGTTTCAGATTATACATTTTCAAAGTTATGTTTCGCACATTAAATCACATTTTTTGTTCCTTACTTCACCATACCATGTTCCTCGCGCATTTTCTTTCGGAACCGATTTCTAGAATGTAGTTTTGTAAAAAGAACGAACTTAACAGAAAATGTATGTTATTAGTAGATATACAAACTCCACTTGAAATGTTTAAGAAATTATTCTTTTTACCCAGAAAGTCTATCTCGGGACTCACGTCAACGCAAGCTTTGACTGTACATTTCACTTACCCCATACATCGATTTTCCAAACATGTCATTCCTAGCTTGAACATTTGTTTTCAACACAGATATTCTCCTATCGACGTGACTAAAAATGAGACCTAACGAATTTTGAAGATAACTGTAGATCCACATCCACATCCCATTTTCATGATTTCTCAAATATTGCTAATTTTCATCTAGTTATTTACTCGAGAACTGAGAAAAATACTAAGATTCTTATTTTCAATAAACATTTTGAATTTTCGGAATTAATAAATCTTCACATTTTTTGAAACTCCCAGGCAAGTTAAGTGTTGCTCATGATAATAGGTTCTGCAATATAACAACTTTAAAGGATGTTCTTTAACAATATTGAGGTTCTTAATACTTTTCATTCAATTTAAATGAAGTAACAAGAGTTCTGGATTTTTTCAAAAGAGGAATTTTATTTTCTACACTTCACACGGTAAATGCAGACTAGTGGCAGCCCAGTGGCTGATATTTAAACTCAATTCATTAATTTTTTCATATTTAACGTTATTGATGTTATTGTGACCAAGAATATACCTGTATAATCATTTCATACAATGTTTTTGAATTTTATTTTATTGAATCATCTGCCGAGAGTGTAAAAATACGTTATTACCGTGTGTTGTTTTCCTTAATTCCCTGCAACCTCTCTGGAATTTGAAAACCTACGTATGTAATCAGGGATCACTGGGCTTCTCGCCCCTAACAAATACAACGGAAACTGATCGTGTGATCCCAACCGAGTTGACCGAACCAACATAGCAAAGGCACATATATGTACTGTACTGAGTCCCCTTTGTTTATGTATAACGCTACGTTAAGTGAAAAAATAACTCGGCTATGACATTTTGTAAAAACCAATATCTTTCAGTTGCAATAATTATTATTAAGAATATGATCTTCACGTTGGTCAATATAAATAAGAAGTGAAGAATTTTTCTCTCAAACCTTCAACTTGTATTTATTGATTAAAGATTCCAGGCAGGTCCACTGCTAAGGTCACTAGTTCCGTAAGTGTAGTGTATTTTTTATTGCGGTAAGTGGCGGTGATCTTCCCATGCTGGATGGCGAGATCCGGTACCAATCTACCGTCGGCTTGCAAGGATGTTCCCCACCAGGTGTCTCACATCAGTATGCCACCGCCGCCCTTGGGTCACGCTTTAAGCCCCCCACTGGTTTTCCGACAAGAGAGGTAGTGTAGTGCTTGTGTCAGTGTGCTTAATTGAAGGGTAAGAGGCATCGATTAGAGCAGCCGGCCGCTAGAATTCTCCTCCAGACAGCGATTGAATTCGACCGAGCGCTTTAGCAAGTGCCGAAAGTCCTGCCACTGACGGGACTCCAACCCTAGGTCATCCCTGTCACAGGCTCTTCAGTGAACTAAGCTTGGAATAAAACGTCTAAATATGTCCCACTTTGTAGATTATGGCATAAAATCAAAACTCATGTCCCCTGAGGACACGAAAATCACGTTTTAATGCTTTAAAACGCCTCGTTTTCGAGTAATACACGATAGTAGTATGTTGCAGCGGGTTACACCTACACGAAGTATTATTTAACTTTGATACATAGTAATAAATATTGTATATACATTTTAGTTTTGTGCACTTCTCCACATAAACTTTAACTGTACCAAAACTCACACACTTCTCTGCGAGCAATATGCTTAAAAAGCAACACAAAATTTTCTCTTCGCGTATTAATACGTACCATGTAGGTACACTATAAGGTGTAGACAAGATTTGTTGATCAGTTACGGTATCAGTAGCGCACACGTCCTTAGAAAGAGCATCCCATAGTGCATCGTTTGGAAAAATTATATTAGCAATGGATTGGATTGCTATTTCACGGATTTTTTTTTTCGCCGTGTTTCTCAATTCATGAGTTTTGTTTCGCCATTTATTTATTGTGCGTTCATGGCCCAGACCAAAGTTGGGAATGAACTGCTTCGATAAACAAGGCAATACCTATTCATTAGTAAGACGGTCGGTATTGCTGCCAAGTTGAATTTTTTCATTCTCCCCCACTCGTTTACATTTTAAAACTAAAAAATTTTAAAAAATAGGAGATTAATCAATATTAGGCAGTGCTGCTGAGCACTTGAAGTTTTTGTACAGAACTTGTTACATTTTTATTTTTATACAAACAATGATTGCAGAACAAATCGTTTAAATGTGTGCTAGAGCATTCAAACTAGAGACGAGTATTTTATCAAAGAATTTTTTTTCACAAAATAAAGATTGTGGGAAGAACGTCTGTACAGCACTGTAGTCGGCATATGGCAACCGGTTATTTGAGGATCAGCGCTGTACATCATTTAGTCGAAATACATACTATATTGTGCCAGTAAATGATCAGTTAAACGGAGTCCACAAGGCAACCACACCTTCCAGCTACAGTGTTTGGAGCATACTCCGTACTACAAACCAAAGGATGCACCACATTGATCTAAATCAGCAAGGCAGAACGGCACAGAGAACCCGCAGGTAGCAAATCGCAGAGGCAGCGGACGGGGAGCGATCAAGGCAACTGCGCGGGCTAGCTCAAGGCAGCAGCGAAGCCAAGCGCGCCCGCCCACCCCGGCGCGCGCCTCGCGAAACGTCTTCGGGCGTCTTCTGGCGCAGTCGCTAAACCCAGGAGCGCGGGGCGAGCATTTATTTAAAAGCCATAGCGCAGCGAATCGCGACAAAATCGGTGGATGCAAATCGGCTTACGCGCAGGGTAGCCTTGCAAGGCGGGTCGGAGGCGGGGAAGCAGCAGGAAGAAGAGAAGGACATGGACGCGTGCGGGGGGGAGGGGTGAAATGGGACGGGGCTGGGTGGGGCTGGGCAAGGATAGGCATGGCTAGGCGGTACTGAACTGGGTGGGTCGGGGGATGGCGGGGCGGGACGGGGAGCGGGGCGGGTCCGGGCGAGGCGGGGGGCGTGGCGGGGAAGGGTTTGGTAGGGATGGGTCGAGCTGGGCGGGGCTGGGCGGGGCTATGCGGGGCTAGTGGGGTTGGCGGAGTGGGGCGGGGCTGGGCTTGGTAGGGATGGGTCGTGCCGGGCGGGGCTGGGCGGTGGTGGGCGGTGGTTGGCGGTGGTTGGTGGTGGTGGGCGGTGCCGGGCGGGGAGCATGGATGGGCTGGTCGTGGAAGGGTCGGGCGGAATGGACCGGAGCGGAGCGGGTGCGGGGGCGAGGCTCTCACCGTCTCTGATTTAGGTCGCGTCTTCGCGTCCTCCGCCCTTCCTCTGTAGTTCGCGTCGGCTCTTCTCTCCGCCGCGCCGCAAGGAATTAAGGCAGCGACGCGGCCGGGGAGGACGGGGAGCAGCGGGAAGGGCGGGGAGCAATCCCCGCAGGCGGCGCGTGACGCCGTAGCCCCCTAGCAACTACAACCGCCCTCCACCCCCCACCCCACCCCTTCCCGTTACTCGCGCCTGCAGCCGCCTCCCCGCTGATTCCGATTCCTTGTAAGCTGCATTAGACGTTTGGAAGTCGCTTTGTTTCAGGAAGTTAACTCGATAAAATGGAAACCGCCAACCGCCCATTCGTGCGATTTAGACGTTTTGTGTTCCAACTCATAATACAGGAAGTTGATTTGCTTTTTGTAAGACATCGCTAATTCCTGAGTCGATCGCAGAAGAAACCGCATCCGTAAAAGACTAAACGGTTATTTTCTTGTAAAACAACATGGCATCTCCGAGAAGAAGCTTAATTTTATTTCCAAAGTAATATATTAACTTTTTCAAATTAAAATCCTGGAAACTACACCAGAAAGCTTTGTCCATGGATTTCGTTTAAATCCATTTTTTATACTAGGAGTATACACAAAATACTACAAAAGCACACACGTTCTTTGAATGTATTACATAAACTATCATCATTGAAATTTTGAGAAAAGATAATCTGAAAACTTGAGAGTAGAAGACACATACAACGATTTCACGAGACAAACTTTCATGGAGAGCATTTTAATAATATAAGTAAATATATGTTCATTAGAATGTTCCATCATAATGGGAAAGAAATGGTCATTAAATTTTTAAAAAATAAAAAAATATTTATATGAAATATGCACACGTTAAATTGTTAGTTTTCGTATTAAAAACATTCCGAATAATCATCTAAATTCAGCTATCCCACAAGTACGCAACGTATTCCATTTTAAGAAACAAAAAAGAACATTGAATGAAAAATTATATTGTCACATTCGTAAAAAAAGACAACAGATAATTGTTACATACATTATTCGGTTGTTTTTTAATTTATAAGGAAACAAAATAAGAGTACCCTCTAGTACTGACCATTATCACTGCATAAAGCGATAAAGTTTAAAATAGGTGTACAATTTATTTCGAATCCAATATGTGTATACACACGAAACTATTGTTTTAAGAAAAATTATCCAAAAATGCAAAAGCATTGACTCATTGCGATCTAAGAAATTCGTAAGAGTGAAAAAACAGTCTCCTTGTGTATTAATCCATTAGAGAAACAAAATCATAGTTAAAGTCAATAGAAACGAACTAAATTTTTTCAAATTATTTTTATTGTAAGTCACATAAAATACATAGGTCATAAGTGACTAGTAGAGTAGTACAATTACATTTCTGAGAAAATATCGATAGTTTTACAAAATTGTAACACTTTTTCTTAAAAACTTGACGATGATAAAATTTCATTGAAATTTTCATTTCCTTGACACATTTTTTCTGTCTTCGATGTGTATTCCAGAAGGACGTGCTCTATTGATAGAATTCAATTGCAGATGGTACAAGTAGATTGTGGAACTTTTTCAATTAAAAACTTATGAGATAATTTAGAATGGTTCGATCGAATTCTTGACAATGCAACTTGATCATGACGATTAATAGAGGGATTTGTGACAAGTCCAAAGAAATTAGTTATATTGAAATAAAATGTATGTACTCGTATTTAATATGTGTTTACATTGCTAGAATCGATAAAAGAATAAACGTTATTACGGTTGTCAAAAGGCATCAACTTCAAGCGGCTTCCCAGGTGGAGCACGTTGACTGGCTTACAGTGTCAACGCCCACGTTTCAACCGGTAGCCTACTTCCCAACCCAGCGAGCAAGCGACCCATCGGTTCGAGTGCGTGGTTATTGTTCGTGCCGTGTGCAACCAATCGGGTTGTGTGGGCGGGCAAAACGCCCGCAGCTTTCGTTTCCCACCCTAGGCGATGGCCATTTACGTGCTCGTATGAAAAATCAAATCAAACCTTTAGGGCTATGGGAACATGACGTTCATCCATGGATTTGCGTCGGGCACGACCATGGCACAGATCGAAGAGCACTGTATTGGATTATCAAGCAATACCAAATTATCTTCCCCATCCTTTTGTTGCACATATTTGAATCATGAATAGAAGTATCAACAAAGCGAGATTAACTGAATTTGAAACTCAAATGTTTCGTTATCGAGTTAGAAAACCCATTTGCATCGGGAAATGAACTACAGAATTGATTTTATAGTATTTCTAACAAAATAGTTATCCACAACCTTATTCTCTACTCTTATCACAACTGCAAATATCTCAGTAAAACGTGCGCATAGTGATGCCACAATTTGCACAATGTATCTCAGAAAATGGCCAAAAAAATCTGATCGAGATAGAGGTCACTGGCCCTCAGGCTCAAATAAATTTCTTGTTCCAGAAACATTTTCTCTTTTCCAATTTTGACCGTACAAATGTTAATTACAAATCTTGTGTCCATTCTTGTTTTTTGTTTTTACACACTCAATCTTTTAATTGGAAATAATCGAAAGTCCAGAAATAATACATTTTATTTAAATAACTTTACTACAATTATAGGTTTCGAATCATTAATGTGCCATTGATATGATGCGCATTCATAGTAAGTCTTTAAATAAAAATTGTTTTGGCTTTTGTATAATTTCTATTTAAATATTTACTGTCTCAAAAGAAACAGACACGATTAAATGCAATATGTGAGTTAAATACAGTCATGTACAAATAAATAAACCAAATGTTAATTCATTTAATATCCTTTTTAAATAAATATTTTTTGTTAATGGTCAGTATAGTATATTGTAAAATACTCCTATTGTGGGATAAACCAGAATTCTCTAAAGACTTGCGAATTTTACCGGATCGCTAACGTATCTGACTTTATCCTTTAAAATAACATCTCTACAAAGTATCTAAATCATATATTCTACAATATTCCAAATTGCTTTAGTTTTGTTACTTGCGTTCAAAATATCCTGATATTTTTTTCATTATGTTTGCCAGTACGATTACTTTCCTTGAGAAGCTTTTGTATTTTCGGAAGTAGTTATGGTAATTGTGTTATGTTAAAATGTTTATTTCTAGAATAAGTTCATTTTTACAGAACGTTGTAATTCAATGCGTTATTCAAGTATTAGTTTGCGTAAAATGTTTAATTTGGTCTTTTTAAGAGAAGAACATGCATTAACGTGTAATTCAAGCTTTGAGAAAAATAATTATGTTTGTCGTTTGTATCAACAACATTACGAACTACGCCGAATGTTCCGGCAACATTTCTATTTTACTTTAGCAAATAATATTCACTTTGCGTGTATTATTTAATGAGTCACTGTTCAAGTCAGAATTTAATGAGTCATTGGTAATTCTAAAAATTCGGGAATCGTGATCACTGTAATTTGTTTTTTAGACAATCATTTTAAGATCCAAAACGTTTTGCACATTAGCCGTGACTAGTTTTGTTTTTTATTTTCGAATTGGACATTTCAGGACCTATGATTTACTCTCATCTTAATGTCATCTAAAATTAAGATTTATTAAAATTATGATTAAGATTTATTAAAATTACGATGATAATTTATTAAAAATTCTAAGATCTAATTAAATTTGAAATTATTTTAAGAACATAGAAGTTTTAGTATTGATATATTTGCTACTTCAAACCATATAAAATTCTTTGATATTACGTTCGTTTTATTATAATAAAGAAGCATTGGTCCTTTCTTGTATGATTAACATATGGTTGCGTTCTATTCCCTATTTATTTTTTGCCTGTTTTATAAGTCATGAAACACAAATTATAGAAAGTTCCTACACAAGTAGAAGATTCCGAAAACATCTGAATGTTATACAGGCATTTCTTGGACTGAAATTGGAAGTGAAATGTCGTTTTAACGTTTTGAAATAAAAATAGTGTCATCGAAGTGCCTACCTTGGGTGTAAAATAACATATGCTTGATTTCTTGACCTCTTTTATTAACAGTATGGAATTTTCTTGAGTTTCGATCAGTAAAAAAAAAACATTTAAATTCCTAATGTTTCAAATTTTATTATGAGTTCATCAGGTCATTTTTACTCAAATCAATCTACCAAGGAAGAGTCGTGAGAATGGCGGATAGGTCAAAGAGATCCCGAGTAAAAATGCCCTGATGAAGACTTCATAAAAGCCGAAACGTCAATTTCAATGATTTTTTTACTGACCGAAACTCAAGAAAATTCCATATTGTTTCAAATAACTTTTATCTACGTTTGACAGCAGGATTTGATAATTATGAGCTTTTGTTTTCACACGAAAGACAAAACATTTCATGTTCTGTTTCGGATTAACAGTTTATGTACCCCACAAATTTACTGCCGATATGCTGCAAAACTTTCCAGGTGATACGCGGTTCAGCACGCTTGTGCAGGACTGCAGCAGCAACCTCACCCGCGCTAGGAGGTAATCGCACTAAGTACGCAGCAGATGAGACCAGGCGGCCGATTACTTACTACTCGCAGTCCCAACTCGGAATCGCTGTGCATTAGCAAATTCACGCAAATGGGCGCTTGTGGAGTGAAAAGATCCCAATTTTTATCTTTAAGCAAACTAGGATAAAAGAAAAACACTTATAATGTATTTGTAAGTCGCTAATAACGACGACGTTGATGCGACTATAAATAAATAATAAAAATAATTATCTTTTTTTATTAATCTTTGTTTAGAAGAAACACGTGTATATATTTGTTTTAAAAATATCACTTTTAAGAAAAGACTCTATACTTTTAGTGATTCCATTCGCTTTACCATTTCTTATATTTTCGAATGTTTTTTAAAAATATTCCAAAAGAAAATATTCAACGACAAAAATAATACGTATGTAAAACTTACTACATTTTAAAATACATTCTATTTATTCATTTTATTAAAAATTATCGCTTTCTAACAAAAATACGTAGTACTTCTTCCGAGTTTTCGAATATTTTCTCCAAAAATCAAAATCCGGAGAAAGTTCCTGTTTCCGGAATGGCTATCTCTATGCGAAATAAATAAAGCAAGGCATTTTGTAAAAACAAATAAACGTGGAAAGAATACACAATATAAAAAATCCATGACGGACACGGAAGGACAACCTTGAAGAGATGAAACCATGTTCCCTGCTCCCGCGACAGAGGGATGGAAGATGCCCATACGGGCGGGTTACGTGCGATTTCTGGTAAAACAATGGACCTAATTTTCGATATAAACGCTGCGGTAAGCGTTTCCAAAAACACAGTATCTAAAATGCTACAACAAATATCAGAAGAGTAAATTCGGTTCCTGGGTGAGGCGAGGCAACCCGTGGCCACAATCGCTAATAGACCAAACATTTTACCTGATGGCCATTTCAATGTCTTCCTAAAATTACAATGGTGTCCCCTAACGGAGCGTAGTTAGAACCTATTACTGATAATAAAGGAATATTTGAAACGAAAAAAAACAACTTAACATTAAAGACAGTGAACTGTGTTCTTCTACTCATTATAATGATTTATTAATTTGAGAGATGTATTTCATCGCGTCATTTTTTACGGGTTACCTCAGGAAATGCAACACTTTTCATTAAAGAAATTATGACCCATTGTCAAATGTTCTGCATACGTGGTAGTACCAAACTATTATATTGCCCCCAAAGAGTTGTGTTAAATTCAACACGACATTAAATGTTGACGTCCATAAATCCATGGTTCCACAGAGAACACCAGAATTAACGCAGTCTCTCAAATTGAAATCTACATTTAAGAGGTATAGAAAATTACTCAGATAAAATAATTCAATATTCCTGTTAACGAGATTTGGTAGATAATAAAAAAAGACGAAAATCGAGACAAGAAAGCCGATACATGTATGTGTGATTTTTCTTTCCCTTCTTTCCCCGCTTCCTTGGCTGTTCCTTCACTCTGGTAATTGCATTTTCCTGGGACATCCCAGAGGCCCCAAGACAATTAACTTGCATTCCGTTCAAGTATCGCTTGCCTCTTCGAACAGCTATGGTCTTAGCGAGATAGTTTAGAGAACGCTCTCAAGAACATCCCTGTTACAAGTAAAGTTTAACTTAAAGAGCTTTTTCCGCCTAATCGTGATCGTCATCAGTGTGGGCTTGTGGCAGCCACTGGGACTGGCCAGGGAGACGTTCAGCTAATATTATAACGGGAAAGGAATTTTTTACTCAGAAATATATTAACATTTTCAGCTATTATGGACTTAGACAGTCTGATAAAAAAGGTTTACTGTTTATAAAATGTCACTGTATTCATAATATTAATTTAATTTCAAAAACAAAATCTTCATTGCTCTAAATGGTTTATTCACTGACTGTGTTAATGTTTGTTTGGCGGGCTTATGGAAATACTTTCACGAGTATAAATTTGGGTGTGCGAAAATATTTCGTGAAAAATGAAACATAATATGTATATGAATAAAAAATAAAAATGATATTTAATTCACTTATACAAGCCTTTTATATAAAAAATACTTGCTTCATTGATCACCATCTGTCGACTGGTTTCCCTGCCCTGGCAGTTGGAAAACAATACGAAATAAATAATATACAACAATCCTCCTTCCTGGAGTCAATCGGGTTAAAACGATATTTTTAATTACGTCGTCCCTGAGCACCATTGATATTTTCTTAACAGTTAACGTATAATAATTCTGAGAAAACACATATACAATGAACATTTAAGAAATATAATACGACTTCGTTACATGAACACTTCTTGATTCACTATTGAACGTTATGTTAATATTAGATTATTTATTTCTATTTTTCGTTTTTAACAGAATGTCTTTATATTTTACTTAAAATATAATAAATTTCAATTTACAAATATGCAGTTGCTCAAAAATTTATGAGAATTTAAAACTGTAATGAGAGAGCGGATGTATGACTTTTTCAGAGACTTTGCTTGAGTACAGATTATTAGTAAGATCTTAGTAAAAGGCACATGACTTAGTGAAGCAATGAGTGGTCTTGCTCAAAGTGAGTGAACTCCATAACTAGGAAGTTTCTTTACATTAGAAACAAATGCAAACTTAGACAGAAAATAAGTAGTAATATTTAGAATTTCAACTGCATGCTCTTGTAAAATTTATCTATTTAATTTTTGTTGGGTAAAATATATCTATTTAAAAACGCACATATCCCACCTGTCAAAATTGTAAAAATTGTAACAACCTCGCTCAACTTAATATGCACTATATAATTAATTATGTCTATTTTAAAATACTAACAAACAACTGGAGTAAGTGTTGGAGTGGAGTGGATGGTTAAGTGAATGGTTTTAATACTTTGAATACCGGGATCATAAAATGTATGATCCAACGAAATTATTTAATGAAATCTAATACTTCCTATGAATATCGTAATGTTCCTGTTTTAAGATCAAGTGTCTTTGTACTAATTGTAAATAATTATTTAAAAGCTCTATTCTCTAGTCTATTTATATTAAAACCCGAAATCACTAAATACTGCTGTTATTATGTTATTATTGTACGTTACTGTGCATATTGCAACAATAACTGCACACTGCTACTTTTCTGTAGTCGTTTACAAAAATCAATAGTCTCCAGTAAAAAACTGATAAAAGATTAATTACATTTGCAATTTCGTAAAGACAACTTTTATACGACTTTAAGATTTATCATATATGCATTCCAGTGCACTATTCCTCGAGTGATTGGAGTTTATCTGGAAATGTCCAACGCTGCAGTAGTATTTAATATTATTCCATGAATAAATTTCTGTACCTTCAAAGAGTTTCAGAATGCGTCAAATATTAATTATAAACTACTGCTTTCAGTGCATTCCGCCTGCTTTAACTAATGTGACACAGCTAATAATTGGCCAGTATGGAGAAGTGATAAGAAGAAACAGGCTAGAATATACACGCCGCCTTGTTTGCGGCATGTCAGATGTATTTTTTAATGTTCTCTTCACCAGGTGTGTTTCGTTGTATGCTATTGGTGTTAATTTCTTGAAAAAATAATCATATATTAATTATATTTGATCCATTTTTGTCATAACTCCGTCTTGGTTTTCTTGTATATAATTACAAGGTAACTGTAGACAAGTTTTCCACTCAATCGCCATTCGAGCCATAAAAGTTAATCGAGGAATCGAAATTATAGGTTCAATATATTATATTCTGTTAAATGTTTGAAAGCGGGGTTAAAATAAAGCAAAAAATAAAAATTTCAAAAAGCAAAAATTCCGACAGGCATCCATGTCTCGTGGTGATGAATTTTTACAGAAGTATCGGCCATCGAGTCCCATATTTGCACAAGGTATTTATTTTAATCGCAATTTCAAGTGAAATACTATAGTCCCAATTTCATTCTATAGTATTATGCAAAACTCATAGCTGCAATTTTTTAATCGAAATGTCACATTAACGTAACACGTTGCGAATTATGACAAATGACTAGCCATGTTCAATCAGAACATTGTGTCAAAAACGTGGAATACTTTTCTGCAATACTTTCTTTAATTTATTGATTTATATAAAAAATTCACATCTATCATTAATACCCGTCTGCGTATTGGTAAAAGTAAAGTTTAATACTTACACGTAACATAGCAGAAATAAAAGCAATGTTTAGTTCTAAATATAAATTCATAAAATACAGAATCTTATACATGTTTGCATGTTGTTTAAAAATAGCCACTTAATATAAAATATATTAATAAATTATTATTATTATTATTATTATTATTATTATTATTATTATTATTATTATTATTATTATTATTTCACGTCTTCAAAAGCCAGACAACGATTAGGCTGTTTTCTCGGAAATATAAATATATATATATATATATATATATATATATATATATATATATATATATATATATATATTGTAGCAAGCATGGATCAGCGCAAGCGGTGGTTCGTGCACTGGGGCGCGAAAACGCCATTACGAGCCCGCGGCTTCCACTCTTTCGCCGGGAGAGGAAGGGACGGGGGCGGGGCGATCAAAAGCAGCGTCTGCGAGCGGCACGCATCCACGCACGCACAAACGAATGCACGCGCGCCTCTCAGCTGCGCCGCCAACGAAGCACGGCGCGTTAGCCGCCCACCCGCGTGACAGCGGACGGCAGCGGACGGCGCGGCGCGGCGCGGCCCTCGGGGCGCACACGAACGACGAGCCCTTTATTGGCAGCTTGTGAAACGAATCGGAGACCATCGTCTGAACGTCTGCATCTCTACAGCAGAGGTCCCCAAATTGCGGTACGCGTATTCCCCAGAAATCGAGTTATTGGCTATGTGAAGATTCAGAAAAGAAATTAACCACTTATCAGGAACACATTATTCACTATGCCACTTTCTTTCACTGCAATGCGTTTCTGCCATTGTAATAGTTCATTACGCAAAGTCAAAAGAATGTTTGCCATACATTAAAAACCGACTTCGTAATTTAGCCAGATAATATTAAATAAAACCGGACATTTAGAAAGATATAATCATGGAGGAGCATTAACTTATTTATTGAAGACCTGTACAAAAAAAGTACAAGGTGAAAGAGATGACAATAGTTAACACACATCAATAGCAAAGTCTCTAATTTTCTAAAACATTGCCGACGGTGACAAACACAGTTGGAGAAAGCAAATTAGGCCCGAAATAAGGAACAAGAAGGAGATAACTAAAAGCAACACTAAAAAGGCAAACATGGTCGTTTAGTACTATATTCGTATTAAGTTTAGCTCAACGGAGAGTAAAGTAAAGAAACGTACTTAGACAAGCTAAGTCTGATTTTGTTTTAAAAAAGGTGGATTCGTAGGCGGGAGACTTGATATGTGGTTCTTCAAGATGAGCCGTGTCACAATCGTGTCACAGCTGACGTTTCAGCCATCACGTGACCTTCCGAGCTAGACTGCTGATACGGCATTTTGTTTTGTATAAAAAAATATTATATTGTATAAAAAATATATTTGCTATATTGCACCGTTTTAAAAGAAAGACAATTGGCTCAATCTCCCTCGTCAGATGCGTCTCCACAGAAGAAGAGATTGTGACTAAAGGGAAGAAATAACGAGTGCAATGCCTCACACAAACGAAATGCACAGTCAAAAGAACAAAGAAAACCACTTGTATAGTGAGATGAATGAGATCGTGACGCAAGCTACGACACAACAAGTGCTTTTTGAGATGCTGCAGATCATTCGGTACGGAAAGAATTCAAACTGGAAACCAAAAAAATGTTTCTGGCCTCGTGAAAAAAGATAATGCTTCCGTAATTCAAAGCTAAAATAATCATTTTTTAACTTCGTGAGTCAGTGATCTTTGTTCATTACATGTTGCGGCCCCTACGCCTTTATTTTATTTCACTATCACTTCATATAAATGAGCATCAATTACATAATTTCGTTTTCCTACAAGGACGTTAAACAAAATAAATAAATGAATATTATTATTCAGTAGTACACACCGTATCTCATTCTAATCCTCAAACCCAGTGTGGGATTCCCACTCTACCTCAAAAATATTTTCACACAAACATTAACGGTCAGTTACCAATTTAAGACGTTAAGTAATTTTACAATCACATATTTCAATTTTGCTTAAGATATTAAGTAACAGCGCTCGCGATCAACATATTTTATTTGCCACTGCTGCTTTCACAAATACAAACATAGTATTTCTACTTAATTCCCATTATTCAAACTAAACCACCCACTAATTATCACTTGTATTACTTTCCGATGGCGTAACGTTCGGGCCCGCAAGGCCCAGATAAAAGAGAGTCTATTTTTAGGCTGAAGGTTTTGCGATCATAAGAACTGCGATCGAAAGATTTGCGATTGTCTATGTAAGAATCAGAGAGATGAATATGAATTTGTTAAAGGCTATTTTTATTATTTAGCGTACTAAAAAAACTTGAGTTTTCTACTGACTTGTGTGCAGGGGACCCGCATGAGATTTTTGCGGGCGGGACCGCACCCATTTCGTTACGCTACTGCTTGGTACGATACAATTTATGTTCCTCCTGGGTTTGAATACCCACGATAGACCCAACTTATTGCAAACGTCTGGAACTGTTTTCTCGAAAAGAAAAATAGTAGCTGTGTAAAGAGCTAAATTTAACAAGAAGCATTGTGAGTCGTCATCACTTGAAATACATCTCCGAAGTAACGATAGTATTCATCAAATTTCATACACCACTCTTACCGTTGAATCGAAACTTGAGAAAATAACATATTTAAATGTAAGCGTACTGGATACGCAACGTACCAACAATTAACGAGTTTATTTTTATATATTTTCTCACCACTTTCTTTAAAAGAGGTTGTTCTAACTCAACATTTCGTAATTGCATGGGGTATGAATTATCAACACCGCTACCCGTGCACTGCTTCTTCCTCCGTGGAGTTTGTTAAAGAGTGGACCAATATCCGAGTAAAAACCAACCCTGCACTCCGTCTGCCGCACTCCCCTCCACGACACCCCTCCTCTTCACAGCTCGCTCCGCCCCCCCTCCAATCACACTTCGCTTGAAACTGATCGACGCGCTTCTCTGTAAATGAATTTTCAGTCATTTGGACGACCTCGTCACTTCTGAAATTTATTCCTAATCGGACCAGCCGCGTTTGTTTTCCACGGGTGGCCATTTGCATGGAATGGATTTTTCGCGCTTTGGTAATTGTAAACGACTGATATACAGGTGGAGTATTTCAACGGGATAAATAATACTATTAACAAGAATTAAATACATTGCTTTTTTAAAAAATTGGAGCCTCCGATATTATTTATTTCAGCAGTTGGATAAAATTTTATTAAAATTACAATTATTCGAGTAACTGAGGTAGTTTCGTTTCTTTAGCCTGGTTCAACCGCAGATGTATTTATTATTTTATATATTATTATGGAAGTAATTTCTGTCCTGAAAAACACGTGAAGTAAAATGTCACTCGTTTAAGAAAGTTCATCTTACGAAATGTGCTTGGTAAGATTTTATGCACAGATTTTTGGAGTTTTGCTGAACTGAACGGTGAACAATGTGTTATAAAAATAATTAATTTCGTTATTTTTTATTGTTTAACATAAGCGTTAAGTCAAAATTCGATTTATATTTAATAAAATCTAATTTTACTCTAATATATTTTTAAAATAAAATCATAATTACCAATAATTTCCCGCATAAAGAATTTTTGACATCTCCCAAAAGTTCTGTATCTATTCAAAAATCCTGAAAACAGGAAATAAATATATTTAAAAAATCGATTAGTAGAGACTAAGCCTTTTTTTATTCTCTGATCAGCAATAAGGCTTTACGCGTGATGGTTTCAGAGTAATAAAATGCAAACATTTATTGCAACTTCATTTGTTGTTAACCCAATTGGGTTCCTGCAGAATTTGTATGTTTAAGATATACATAAATATCATCTCAATAGTTGGTAGTAGTGGAAGAGGATTTCATGGGAGAGAAATGACATCATGAAGTTATGTTTGCCTATAAATTGTTGTTGTATTGTTGTGTAAACTTGTCTGTTCACTCGTAAAATCACACAAGGGGCTTACACTCATGAATGATTTGTATCATAAAATTTCGCACATTTTACTATCTTTGAAGCGGTTGAATATTCTCAAAAATTTTTATTACACAAGACTAATAAAACAAGCAAGATGATAAGCAGAAATGACAGTTGTGAAATATTTCATGCATTTATTTGCCAATTATCTATCAAGGCTAGTAAATATATCACTAAACAAGATAATTAAGTTAATAACTGCATTCTTTTAAGTAGTTAAATATATTTTCAAATCTCTTCTGTATGATAATGTATTGAATAATATTTCTGTCTACCTGACAGTTGGGGGTGGGGTAAAGCGATGTTGCCACTTACTCAAGTGGCTTGCTCGTTCTTGCACCAGATCACAGCAAGAGCAAGGCAAAATCGCAACAAGAGCACACAGCAGAAGACGACAGAACCGTACGTAAGGTTCATAACCAAAGAAGTAATTCAGTTGCTTCGCGCTGTATGATTTCATTTTTTCTTAGTAAGTATAGGCAACTGCAGTGACGTAATTAGAATTTGAAGTCTCTGATTGGATAATGGAACCCCCTCTCAATCAGCTCGCTCAAGTAGACAAATATTATTCAGACAGTATAAGGTAAGACGCTGGTTTAACTTAGAATGATTCTTTTTTATAAAACGACGTGCAGTAATTTCATAACAATCGCTTAAAGTTTCAAACAATAAAAAATTGTAACACATTTTGTAATTAAAAAACATCGTCTGAAATTGAGTGTACGACAGTAGTAAACAACATTGCTTTTTACTTTCTCCCATACAACTTCTCAATTTGAGAGTGAATTTCTCAATTTGCTCTCCTTACTAATTGTGAATTTGCTTTTAAATGATTGGTTGTCAGTCGTGACAACGCTTAGTAAGAGAATTTATATTACTCGTGGCCGGCTTCAGCCCGAACTTCACTGAAAAAAAATCTTCAATTTTCTGTGAGCTGGCGCCGACTTGACCACTCATTCTGTCTCGCTAGTATAACTGCACTTAAAATCTATTCATTATACGACCGTCATATAAGGTCACAAAGGTGTTCTAAATATCGGAAAACAAGCTCTCGACGTATTATTTTATTTAATTTCATTTAATATCTGAAGCTATTAACTCCCCTTTAAATTTCCTCAAATACGGACCAGGTTCGATGCAGTAAATATCCTACTAGGAATTTTATCAATAAAAAAAATTTAAACCTCAAACCAAATAAATTTAGATACTGCTGCCACCGTCTCTTACAGGAATAAATTTTAGAAACTCAACTTCACTGACGTGATTGAATGTGGATGAAAATGATTGTTGTATTCTATCAGAGCATAATGACCAAGGGAATAAAGAGGAAATCATTCATTAATAAAATGGATAAAGTCTAAAAGACGGGATGATCTGGATATTTATTTAGTCAAAAACAGTAAAAAACAGTGTATGTGACGTGTGGGGGAGGAAATAATCTACGCACGCTTTCTTCAGTTTCAGAATCGATTGATTTAATTGATTGATTTTTTTCATGTTTCCGGGCGCGTCAACAGATTTACTCATTAGTCCCGTAAGTGTAGGGCATGTTTTTTTTCTCGGGAGATGGCGGTGATCTTCCCCGCTGGATGGCGAGATCCGGCGCCGACCTACCGTCGGCTAGCGGGGTCTCCCTCTAACCAGCACTCTCCCACCAGCGGGGCTCCGCGCCAGCCGGGACAAGCTCTAAGCTCCTGACCGGTCTCCCGGAATATGTGGTAGTATAGTGCATGTAAGTGTGTGTGTGTGTAAGGGGAGAAGATAGTCAAGGAAGAGGAAGGCCAGATCGCGCGCGGTCCGTGGCCCGTTTGTTAGGATACTGCTTCGGCATTCGCCTGGTGTTGATCGGAGAAACCATGACATTTGTTGATGCACTGAGCTACCGCTCCCGGTGCTTGCATGTTCATGTGGTAACATTTTCTCGTGAGGGCGTTTTCATGTGCGAATGATGTACGTATACAGAGTCTGGTAGGTCTCATGTCAATTAACATCCTGACACTGGCATGTAACAAATGATGTATTGGCTTCCTGCTCTAATGGACATCGAATATTACTAAACCCAATCCTCTCTTGTGATGGTCGATGACGTTTCATTATGTGCACCAGTAAGCGTATTCCAGTCCGACTCTCAAAAATGACATATGACTTGTCAGAAATTACTAATGCTATTTTGCTTTATTGCTCCGAAACCAAGTGGTAATGCTATATTTAATGTTAAAGTAAGGTAAAAGTTCATGAAACTTTTTAAAATTCAATGGTAATAGTGAAAATGTTGAACTACGCTGTCTTTAAAAGTATACTTCACTCCATTCTTATAAAACATTTAAAAGAAAATGTGGGGCGATTTCTCATATAATTTTGAAAATATCTTAGGGTTTGATGTGAAGTCCTCCCAAAACAGAAATCTTTTGAAAACAATAGGGCTTTGTGACCGGCGAGATCGACCGGAATGAATTTCAGGAAAGCGTGCTATGAATAGTTTAGGTGACGAAGTTGTTCACTGACGGACAGAAGGGCAGAGACGCCGAAAGACTGGCGGACATTAAAAAAGTGGGGTATCATTGGAGCCCAAAACATGCGTTTCGGTTCCAAATCGCGAATTCGATTTTCCGCCTATTTTCTCAACTTCGTGTAACACTCCATAAATACGTACGTATGTGCGTAAACTGTACCGTACGACTGAATGGAAACCAGAAACATCTTCCATTCGAAAAGACTTATTTTGAATTCGATCACCATCTTTATTGAGCATCAGTAACTGAAAGCATCAATCATTCATGTTTGACATTGATCATAATTTCAGTGTTCATAGTACACAGTAATTTAATGAAAGCTTATTCAAAGATCCAAGGAAAACGCGAGTTAATTACATGCCTGTTTATTCACAGCATATTAAAGTAATCTAAAAAGCAATGTTAATCATTGTTTATTAGAAAATAGTGATCTGTACCGCCTTTGTCTTATGATTTTTGTTTCCCCGCACTAAGCAGAAACGTAAAATTATCGTTTGTAAAATTTGAAAAATAAAACTGCAATACTTCAACTTGAAATCGACAGATAAATTATTTTCACATGATAACTATTTTCATTGCGCAATGACCTACGAAGTTTGTGAGATATCAAAATATATAAAAATAAAAAATGTTTAAGTTATTTAAACTTGATTAGGTCTGCAGGAAAGACCGAATCTCTTCGGACTTTTTATCGACAAAGTTAGATATAATATATTAAATGAGATTATCTCGCAAAATAGTTTTAGCATTTCCCACAACATTTACTACGAAAAATATTCAAAACTCGAAACGTTTTCCACAAAAATAATAGTTAATTCAATATTTTTATGATTTAGATTAAGACATTCGATCGTATTCATCATCCATAGTTTGAGGAAATTAAGATTAACAGTGGCGGCCACTTTGGTAGCCAACGAAGGTAATGCCTACCTGTTCAATATGAATATTTGGGAGTATTTTAATACGATACAAAAGAATTCTTTTAATACATGTCACATTCATTACATTTTAATTACTCTCATTGTCAGAATCCCTTCCCAATAATTTAACTATTAATAGTTGAAAGATAAAAATATATAATAATAATAATAATAATAATAATAATAATAATAATAATAATAATAATAATAATAAATTTTAAAAAGTGAGATATTAACAGCGAGAGACTGTTTATCCACGTATCTTTCAGCTGAAAGTATAAAATAGACATATCATTATTGTGGGACGTGCAACATTGAAGCGTTTCTTAAACCCGCGATGGATTTCGTCTCCGCTGTTCTGCAAACATCTCCTCCGTCTCCTGCAACGTCTTATGCTCGGGGTACCTTCGGAGATTTCACTTCGTTCCGTCTTCTGAGGAAAAGCCCCTAAATTAGCTTCCGAACGCATAGCCTACACTCGACGCATGGACACTCTGCTTCGACAGGTAAATTATGATATTGTCTGCCCAGAAGATTGCGATTTTCAGTCATTTTAACAACGATATGCTTGTTTATTTGTCAAGGAAACAGGTGGAGAATTACAAAGAAGTCATTATTAAGTAACAACCGCATTAATAAAATATTTATTAATTTTTGATTGGCATTTCAACTTTTTAGAATAAAATACGTTCTTACGATCATATTATGTCTGATAAAGATAGTGAACTTATTCAATGCATCGTTTTTGCAACTTAACAATGAATTTCAAAGACCAATTTTCGGGCGACGTCTTCCAACACTAGTGCTATTGTAGAACGCTCTGTGGGGGAATATATAATTTACCTTCCTGTAACAGAGGTAAACCGAAAAGTATGTATTTCAGAAGAGGAGTGGGGACAATGACACTTCGCGCATAAGTTTTTTAAAGAAAATTGACAATATTTTAGAAAATAAATTTCTTCTTGAAACGACGTCCGCTTGCGCATAGTATTCCTTTGCAATAAAATGCGATCAAAATTTGACCATTGTTTTGAATAAACTGGGTGAAATTACAAACAAAAAATTGGAACCAAGGTCAGGGGCATTGCTTCAAAGCACCCCTAGATCCGATACTCTTCTTTACTCAGTTTTGCCTACTTTCAACATTTGTTTACAAGCAGCCACTGATTGCGGATATTAATCAACATCAATATTCTATGTATCAATTAACATTCAAGAAAGATAAGCCCTTTCGGGTACGTGTTGTTCCTTATAAAAAAATATCCCTTCATATAATACCTACTTTTAGAAAAATAAACACCCTACAGGCAATAGATGCAAAAGAGCAATCGTTCTTTCATACAAATTACAATTACGATGATTAACAATTCGTTCACGAACAGTTTTATTATTTTACAAATTATTCGTACTAAAGAAGAAACACACTATGGTATACATTACATCTCAAACTAATTAATTTTCGACATCTAGAACCGTTTCATAAAGTTTCCTTTCATTAATTTTATTATACTACTTAATTATAATACTTTAATAATATTGATTTTCTTTTTGAACAAACTATATTCACAAGTTTATCCATACATATTTTAATTCATTGTTTCAAACGTCCGTAAGAAACCAAGTTCATATTCTGAATTATAATAATTTACCCTCGCATTTTACGGAGAATTAAAACTGTTGAATCGCCAAAAATTCCCACTCTCGCACATGTCATGAGACATTGGGAATAAGATGTATAACATCAAAAATGCCTAGTAATTTATGCGCGCATTTTCAATGCACGCAAGAGCTCTTGATTCTTTTATTGAAGGGCTAGTACAACCTATGGAATTCTGAGATCAGATTGACGTGTAATTTTGTGACTTGGCTCATCAATATCACTTGCCCATCCTCGCACATGAACCAGGGTTCCCCCAAATCTTTAAAGGCATTTTTTTAAAACATTAATTAATTTCCTCTACAGTATCTTTGGTTGATTCACTGAGTGAATTGAAAATTCCTAAACAAGCAATTCTTTCATTTATTCATTGAAGATGTATTTCTTTCGGACAAAATATTTGTTAACTTCACTCCAGTTTAAACTTGAAATCGTGGGAGGGTAGCATAATAAAAGTATCAAAAAATAAAACTATCCAATGAAATATTTACGGTAGCCTCCTGTTATTAGACTGAAAAACTTTGACCTTCTTTCATTCGACCCAACACCTTTCGACCTAACGACCTGTAAACATTTCGAGTAGTGCGAATGTTGAAAATCAAAACTTTACAACAGTCGTCAAGAAAAAGATACAGAATTTCATTGAAAAACTTCAATGTTGCAGCCGACATACCACATGCAATAGTATTGTAAGTCCTTGGTCACGCATATCTACGTTAGATTTGCAGCTTTTGGGCTGAAACTCGGTACGATCACCAGGAATAAAATTCAGTTGTGTCACGCTGGGGATAAAAAATTATTTCTGTATGGGTAGCTGTTTAAGCATTTAAGTTAAAATTTAATTTTATGCGAGATCATTAGGGAGAGAATTTTGATGAACTAAAAATCTCCAAAACATATCGACAAAATGGTCTTAAAATATTTTTAAAATACCCCAAAAGGAAAGAAAAATGGGACATAAAATATGATCAAAAACAGTTCGCATGGACTACTCAAGCAGTGAGTAAGTTACTGATGTAATTGAGCCTCCTTTTATTCGTTGAAGTGAACTCAGATTTAAAACTTTCCATTTGGGCTGTTCTTTACTAGGAAATCTCTGTTTTTAGTTACCTCGAAATTGGCCGACAATGGCGCTGATATGCGTCACATACAACGGTTGACACTAGAATTTGAGCAAAGAAATAGAATCGACTACTCACAAAGTATGTGGAGAACTTTTTTTGCATCACATAAATATTATTTAAATCAAGTATCTTTTAAAATGATACTAAAAGCGATGAAATTAGAAAAAAAAACTGCATAAACAATTACAGAAAAGTAAATCATTACCTGTTAGTCGACGAAAATTCAAAAAAAGAGAAAACGGTGTCATTTCTTTTTGTCATGATATAAAATTAATTTACAAAGTAAACGGCATTGTTCTAAAGTAAAAAGGAAAATGACATTTCATTAAAATCCGCTCCCTGAAGATCAGATTACTTATTTTGAGGAGAATAATAATTTTATTTACACTAGAAATGAGTAACTTTGTTTTAATTTTGTAATGATGATTTCTCATTGTAACATTAAACTATGTGGTAATGTAGACGCACGGATAAATAATTATGAAATATTGCTTATAACCGTTACTTTATGTTGTATTTTCACTTGGCCATAAGTTCACTGACTTCGCCCTGCACACGTTTTTGGAGAGAACACTGAAATGAAAACAAAATACCAGCTTCTTTGCTTGGAGAGATTTTCAGCAAATTAATTGACGTCCTCCCACTCCCGGAAAACGCTACGTAAAAGAAAGAACTTGCTCCAGCGAGCACCTTCCGTTCTGATAGGCGGTGGAGCGCGAATTCAGGATTTGGAAGGGGCAGAGGCGACCTGGTCGTCGTTAGGACCAGCAGTGCATCCGGTAATTGGACGCTCATTAGGCTAAGTCGCGATCTGGAGGATGCCGTACGTCACGGAAATGGAGAAGGGGCGGTGGCAGTGGTTGAAGGTCGTTGCCACGAAGGTGACGTGGCAGGAGAAGACACTTCTTCAGTATTTGCAGTTATTGACGTTTTTCTCGAGCATTTCGTGTTTCCTCTTTACGTATCATTCTCTCCCTCTGAAAAACCAAATTTATTATTGCCCTCACAAATGTATTATTATGACAGCAATAATAAATTTGTCGCATTTGAGTAAATTTGTTATTTATTCCCGTCACTACGGTGTTTATGTATTGTGTCCATTAACGGTTATTACTGATGTAGACTAAGTCTACAAATTAATGATTTTAATGTTAACTTAATAATTATTGATGTATTTTCCCCCACACACGTCCTGACGATATTGAGGTTTGAGATTACGGCAGTACTTCATACCACTGTCCGTAGCTTTTTAGGAAGATATATACGGAATTTGATACTTAGTCTTCGGGGTGGCTCTAGTTTTATAATACTGGAAAATGCGTTCAAAAAAATCTGTGGCTTGGTGCAAGAAAGGCCAATGTCAATATTCAAAGTTTTACAGAATGGGTAGTTTTCTTACACAATATAAATGAAAAAACAATAATAGGCGAATATAATTCAATGTCAAATTAGGAGTTAGGATCCGCTTCGGACTTTGATCTTTCTTGCACTAAAAGAAGGGGCTTTAAAGAACATATTGTCGATTCAAACTGAAAATCACTTAAAACTGACATTTGCCCTTCTTGCACCAAGCCAAAGAACTTCTTACGATTCAGCTTTCCGTTGTTTGATACAATCTAAAAAATCCATTTACTTTGTGTTCTTTCCCGTGTATTTTAACTACAGATTTCAATGGTTCGGAATTCACAAATCAATAATACGCACTTGCCTGTTTTCTTTATTAAATATAATATCAGGTCGATTACTGACGAATGTTCTACGATAATAATTCTGTTCAAGAACAACCAAACATAATTTTCCAAAACACTCGAGGTTAGTTATACAGTCTGACACTGGCGGGTCCGATATTAACAGGCACTCCTAGGCTTTTTTTTAAAAATTATTTTTGGTTCTGTTCTCGAAACCAGCTAGAATAGTGCTGACGTATTCTGTAACAATTCAATTTGTTCACAAGCTGTTCATAACGGCAGTGATCTGGGCTTCGTCTTCGCGTGCATCAGATTATTACCCTGGAAATTCAATTCTGCTATTCGTGAAGCTCTGTCCTAGGAAATATATATATATATATATATATATATATATATATATATATATATATATATATATATATATATATATATATATAAGCCTGTATTGGAAAACAAAATGTACAGGATGTAACGTGATATCCAAATATACAAGAACAAAACCAATGCAGCTAATAGACCAGATATTGTAATTCATGACTTCATTGATATCACTCATTAGATCACGACATTCGTAAGGCAGGAGGAAGAAAATTAACCAAATACATCCGCTTCGCCAAATAATACAGAGAAATATACCTTAATTCTGTTGAAGAAATACTATTTGTTATCACAGCATTTGGGCTGGTCAATACAAAATTAAAATAGTATATACAAAATTACAATTAAACCCCAATGCAATAACCCTTAAAACTCAAAACAACCCTCAACTTGTAAATATGTCGAATGGTTCCCACCGTGCTGAAGTTATCGTGAGCTGTAATCAACTATGTGGTCTGCCTAAGTGTACCCCACTCTCCTGAGAAACCGGATGATTTCCGAAACTTAAGCCAATAATAATAATTATAATAATAATAATAATAATAATAATAATAATAATAATAATAATAATAATAATAATAATAATTTTTGGTTACGAATAATGAATATGTAACCATATTGTACATCTAAGAAGTTCTAAATTTTACCTCATAAATTCGGCGTACACCATTTTCCAGATTTTTAGTTTATTTCAATATTACATTTTTTGTATATAATTAATATTATTCAAAATGGTTTGAAAACATATCACTATAATTAAGACTGAAAATTATTTCAAGCTCTATCACAAAGTCGTAATTCGTGTTTAAAATTAAGTACCGGCTGTTTGAGGCCTACGATGCTATGTTATGTAATGGAGCAACAATAAATTCACGAGTAACATTTACGTCTATCATAATGTTTTTCTTTGAAGAATTTTACTGTCCAAGAAATTACTGTTCTTATCAGTTTTCGATGTCATAATAGTTCAAATGATGAATCCTCCCTTAGCTGACTCAGCTTCCGCGGCCATCCGAAGTCTCCTGGAACGTCATGCGCAGACGGTGTGGTCAGTTTCTGCGCATGCCTTCACGTTTTCCTTGCACTCTGGTTAATGATGGATATTGAGTACCGTAAGATTCAGCCTGCCATAATATTACTGGGTTTCAGTCGTCTACAATGCTAACTGCAGCATATTATTTGAAAACTGTAAATTTTACATTGAAGAATTTTCAGAAGCTCTGAACGCGCTTGCAAATCATCACAACTCCGTCAGAAGCCTAAGATAGGCATATTGGAAGTGTTAATAGCCTTGGAAGTGTTCTCTCTATAAAGTTCAGAGTTTAATTCATTATTATTATCATTATTATTACTCGTATTACTATTATACTGAAAATCTCAATAACTATTGTGTTTTAATTGTATGAACGTTTCGTATACATCTTAGTGTGTGTAAGAATTCTGATGAGGACTACGTAGTTTTGATTATTGTTTGTGTGCGCTGGTGTTATTATTAATGGTTTAAAAGCTCTCCGGAAGGTAACAATGATCCCCCATGCCCCATCGGAACGTGGGATTCGGCGATGACCTGCAAGTCAAGCTCGTGGGCTTTCCCCATCTATCTCCTCCAGCGAGACTGCGCATCAGCTGGAAGAGGATCGATGGTCCTGGCATGTCTGGTAGTGTAGTGCATACAAGTGTGTGTGTGTGTGTATGTGTGTGTGTGTGTGTGTGTGTGTGTGTGTAAGGGGAAAAGAAGAAAGCATAATAGTAAGGAAAGATCTTGCATAGCTCCTGGTCTTCTTAACAATTTGCAACTGTTGTTGCCCTGGCACATCTAAGCCGGTCGGCAGAGTAAGATTTGTTCGCAAAAATCAATGTATCTAGGGTCTTCCTGTACGAGCACATTTGAAAAAGCATGAATTTATGAATACGAATGTAGTAAAATTTGATTACTCAGTAGATGATTTTGTACAAAACTGATTTTCATTTTCGACAGTGAAAATACGATTACTAAGTTCATCTCCCTTGAGAATAATAAAAATGTACCAAATAATTCATCACGAACATGAGCAAATGGATTTAAATGTCAGTAAGAGGTCAAATGTATTCTGTCCATACCCTTTTAAGCTTCTGATCGATAACAATTTATATACATTGTTTACCCGGTGGCTTTCCAGCGTCGAATGTTTAATGGATTGGTTATACGATAACTTCTACCTTCAATTACGACTGGCAGGGCAAGGTCATCTTCAAAGGTTATATAGAAACATTGCCCGTTCAAAGTCAATAGTCGTTACTTCTCAGGGTGGTCTTATCAAATTACACAGGATATGCGTCTAACCTTTGACTCGAGATAGTCCTGTGAGCTCTCTACAAGAGAAGACAATTCGTTAAATATCTGTCGGGAACCAAAGTTTATATTTCATAATTTTTCTTAATTGCAAATGAATATTACATTCATAAATAGACATGTATTGTTCACATAAACTACAGACAGAAGTAGGTTGTATTTATTTGTCACCGCAAGTGTAATTTCTATGTTAGTAGACGATGTGATTATACTTCTATAAATGCAAAACGTGCCATATTTTCAAAGCGTACAAGAGAGTAATATTGAAAATTTACCCTATTTTAATTTAATCTTGACATTTAAAATGTCAGCAAACTATAAATAATTAACAATGAAGAACAGCAAACTATTGAAGAATACATAGTCATGCAATTGTTTAATTTTGCAATTTTAAACGAAGATCATAAATAACATTGATTTACTCTGTACTAATATAAGTCAAAACTGTTTAAAACGCCATCGGTTTGTATGACCAACTGCGTGTAAGGGCTAAAATGTTAGGTCCCGGTCAACGCTCGTATACTCGCCTCAACTGATAAGCTGTTTATTACAGAATTACTTATGGCGGCACATCGTTTTCAGCGATATCTTTCGTTTCAACTTGTCATGGAATTTCGTCGATGAAAACGACCAATTGTTAATTACATCGCTCTTTCACTTCTTGGGTAATTTATCTCTAATTCTTATCAGAACGAAAAATCGCTTCAGCTACTGCTCTCGCGTATACGCATTGCGTAGAGTCCTACAAAACTCTGATCGAGGGCCGTGTTCTAGTCATTCCAAACTCGCTGTTAGCGAGAAATACATCAGTGTATCGAAAATATGACGCAAAAGAAGAGAAATGTGTCTAAAACTAAATTCTCACGCGATACGAAGTTTACAAATTGGCCCAATTTCTTTAAGGATTATATTAATATCTCTGGTTATAGTTGTAACCATTCTGAACTTTTTCTTCAAAAACTCACATATTAATACTAATTATTTTAAAATTATTTACATTTTTGGGGGTCGAAACGTTAAAGAAAATTCATCATTGAAAAAATTGTATTAATGAGCCGGCTTCTGAAGAAAAAGATCAGATTGTTTTTACGAAATGGAAAAACGAATCGTCGTTTCGAAGGATAAGTTGGGCAAACCAAGACCAACGGAGGCTGGTTGACGAAGTCGGAGGGGACCGATGGTGACAGTGGAATGCGGCAAGTGTTTAAAACTGAAGTCTCATGTAATATAGAATTTACAAAATGACACATTTTTTTAAGCATTATGTTAACGTCTGCCATCTCGTTATAGTTGTATAAAACATTCATACATTTTTTCTTCAAAATCAGACACATTAATACTATTTTTAATATTATTTATGTTCTTTTGGGTCGACACGTTAATAAAATTAATCATTGAAAAAATTGTATTAATGAGCCAGTATATGAGGAAAAATATCAGATTATTTTGAAATGGGGAAACGAATCGACATTTCGAAATATCTGGTAGGAGGCTGAAGGGTGAACGGGTGGTGGAGGGGGGAGGCGATGGTGGAACGCAGCGAGTGATTGAAGAGGTGGAGGGGGGTCCAATAGGGGCGGGGGGTGTCCAGGAAGGAAGGGGGGGCGAGGGGACGCAGCCGGTGGCAATGCGGAGAGAAGTAGACACGTAAATCAAATTACGATTATTTTACACATATTTCACACTTATCAAATTTCTTATTAATTTTCTCTACATTTATTTCACTATTCCTGTTCATCATATATTGTTTATCATAATGGAAATGTCCTGTTACTCCGGGTTGCTGCAGCTTATCATTTACAATTTTAAAGAATAAAACAATGAAATTGAACGTTCCAATGGAATCAAACGGACTAGAGACATTAGAGTGACTCCAACCCACTATTTCAATATTTTCAGAATAATGGTAGAATCTAAACGGTTGTATTTTATAATCGCTAGCGTGTTTCTGTCAATACTCATGTCGAGTGCAATAATGCACTATCTGATAAAATTACATGTGTATTAATATACAAATTAGGGTAACCCATCAATTAATACGCGACCAAATTACACTCGTACATAAATTTTGATTAAATTGACAATATTTAGAATATGCACTACGTGTTCTTTAGTAAGAATTCCTTTATTATAAATGTCCCGCATAAATGCTCTGAGAAACATTCTAATTAGCAATCACATTTTCAATAAGGAGGGGGGCTATGTTATATTTGGTATGGTTCTTTTAAAAACACATCCACTTGTCGAAATATTTGTCCCAGCGAAACAAATTCAAGAGATACGCTAATGTAAATAAATTTAGGAAAGTGTACGTAGTGTTCCCGTACTTTGCAAACTCCCCCCAGCCTCCATACTCACTCCAACCACATGTTATCTAACTCCAAACCCATTTCATCTACCAAACTGCGGGCCACGCAAACTACCATATTTACCCGCCAGATATTCCAAATGGACCAAATTCACTAGTGATTTTACAGAGATTCGGTAGGTTTTTCGCGTTTTCTTTCTTACGGAAGCATCCTTTCCGAAAAAAAGTTTTGGCAGCATTTCCTTAAACTATAAGTTATAATACGCAAAAATACACAAGATTTCTATCTTGTTCCTGGTGCTCAAACTCTGAGATACAATCGCGTAGACGTAGAGAATAATGAGAAGAAATAAAAGACATCATCTATGTCAACATATTAGTTTTATTAATATAGCCGGCTTTCGACGGCTTTGCCGTCAACGTCGGTTTCGCTGCTGTCGGTAGACTGTGCACATCTTAATAAAACTAATATGTTGACGAAGATGACCTCTTTTATTTCTTCTCATAAGAACGTCAACAACTCCACATCAGAATTCCCACAATTGTAGGGAATAATGTTAAAGGTTCTGTCAAAAGCAACTCCAGGAAATTAATTTGATCTTTATTCCTTCTTCGTCAAGGTTTAAAACGTGAAAACGATTCTGCAGATCATAAGGACACTCGCCAAAAAAATCATTTGCTCTTCGGTTAGTATCACAGATCAATATTAATAACCAATGTGTATGTCGTGGAAGTCTTCTATCTCCAAAATTGTTTCCATTCTGCTACGTCTCCCATTATTTTCGTCTCATTGTCACATTATATATGTTGTGATGCTTCATATTCTCGATACGTCATAGGAATATTACTCAAATGATTTTGAAACACCTTTGTTCATTCTCGGAATGGAAAAGAAAATGTTTTAATAGTTTGTTCATAAAAGAAGGAATAATAAGACAATATTAATTGCGAAAATTATAGTCAAGTTAAATATTTATTTAATGAATGAACTGTATCAAAAAATTAACGAGAATTATGCAATTGTGATTGTAGATCCAACTCCAAATGTAATGACTGCGTTCTTTTGTTGTGTAAATATCACTTTCCAATATTCTCGTGTTTCATTTACTCATTATAGGAGTGAATACGGAGGAGAATGAATGAGATTTTTATCCTTTTTTCGAAATATTAATAAAGACTTTTCTTTATTCTCATTTATTATCCTCTCTTTATTAAAATCCTTTGTTTTCAAAAAGTAAAATTTTGAAATATAATATTATATAGAAAATACATATTTCACTGAGAAATTATTTTGTAACTCATATTTCTAATACTTAAAGGAAATGGACGAAATACGAATTAACCACTCACTTCATTCTTAATATCTGTTTTACGAATCATTAAGTATATGGCATTTACTTCTCAATAGTAGGGGCTCATGTTTTCCCTCGCTATATTGTAAGGAATATTCCACCAAAAGTCGTACGTCTTGTGTACAGTACGTTTATTAACCAAGTCTAGCATTCGATTTTAAGTCATTTTTCAATCAATTTCCTTTCAAAGTTAATACTGAACACTGAAAATAAAATCATGAGTAAACAGTATTTGTAGTATTCCTTATTTGATAGAAAAAACACATATGCTATCTGAAACAAACAGCATTCACTTACAAAAACATAATAAAACATATTTGTAATTTTCTAAAGTAAATACAATAGAATTAAATTGGCACAAAACTTAAACAAATCAGAATCATGCTCTAATATTAAAGGAGTTTTACTTATCAGTTGTTGACAGTTGTGCCACGTTCGCTGTCACTGAAAGCCTGTGTTCTTGGCTTAAAGTAGACATCGAATGAAGAATGCCTGAAAATGTAATATAGAGAGGTTGATAATTCTATATTTATTTCAGGAAGCATTGATAAAATATGGTACACTATATTGACAATACACATAAAGACAATAGTTTTAGACAACATATTTTCCAGGCTCTTTGGTTCTATTCGCGAGGAGTAAACAATACATTTATTTCACAACTTTATGCGTTAATAAGAATTTTACATCACACATTTACTGCGAGGTGTGTGCCGTTTACCTGGGCAGTGGAAATTATTCAGGCGGTGACGTTGTTACATTCTCGACTCGAAGGGGCGTAGGTTCGAATATCATTGCTTGGGTTTTGTGCAACGAGATTGAATATTATTTATCTCACCTTGTAGTCTGAGCTGTCGGTATGATGGCATTTAATCTGTTGCATTTGAACGGGTTAATTTGTAACATGTTCATTTGCATTTGCTTGTTTTTATCGTTTTCCTTTAACTGTAATTATATTGGTGACTAGCATATAGTACACACAATTCCTTCTATTGCTTCGGCTAACTGCACCAACAGGAGTAATCATATCACAAGTGCCAGCTTAGGTGGCCAGGGCATCTAAGCAAGGGCCGGGAGGTCCTAGGTTCGAGTTCTGACGGCGACATGATTTTCGTCACTAGCTGTACAGCTAGGTCGAATGCATCCGCTGCCTGGAGGAGAATTCTAGCGGCCGGCTGCTCTGACCGATAGTTCTCCGTGGTTCCTCCGATCAACACCAGGCGAATGCCGGAGCAGTACCCTAACAAACGGGCCACGGACTGTAGGTAATCTTCCCTTCCTCTTTTTTGCCCTATCAACATACTCCCGTACGTACACTTACATGACGTACCGTACACTACCACATATTTCGAGAGACTACTCGGGAGCTTGGAGCTTGTCCCCGCTGGTTCGCAACCCTCCTGGTGGGAGATGCCTGGTTGGGGGGGGGAGCGAGCTGACGTGTAGGTCAGAGTCGTATCTCGCTACCCAGCGGGGAAGATCACCGCCACCTCCCGCGATAAGAACCTACTATATACTTACGGGACTAATGATCTTTGCTGTTGACGCGTCCGGAATCACTAATCAATCAACCAAACATATCACAACAAGTAAGTATTTCTAAACTGGCCAATGTCCACAGGAGGACAGTCTTCCTTTTGCAAAGCCTGTCGCCTCTAAATTTGAAGATAGGGCCCGACGCCCAAATATCCTCCTTCGTAGACAGTAAATCTAATATTTCCGCTTTTAATACGACCTTCAATGTTGACGACCTTAAGTCCATGGTTCCACAGAGAACACCAGAATTAACGCAGTCTCTCATATTGAAATCTACATTTAAGACGTATAGAAAATTACTCAGATAAAATAATTCAATATTCATGTTAACAATATTTGGTAGATAATTTGTATTGAAAATACTAAAATTTCAAATACTGGTATTGAAAAGTGTTGAATTCGTAGTCATGCAAAGGCATGGATGCAAATGACGAATTTGCATATTTAGCTAATACCATAAAAAACAAGTCGGTGTAAAAGTTAAAGTACATAAATGTAAGACAGAAATTTATGTTCCCTTTGAGAGCAATAATATCAGTCATCAATATCTTTCATGAGTTATGCAGTTCATCCTTTCCTTCCTAATCGCAAATGCACATATAAGAAGGCTCTGTGCATTTGTACGTAACTTTGTTGTCTTGTTTCAAGACGTCGAGAAAGAGCGATTACATTGCATCCGAGTTTGATGAAATGCGCATAATTTATTAACACAAGCACGCGCAGCCTAAAAGAGTGCGCAATTACATTTTGTTTCGTATTTTACTAAAAAAAACATCAAAACAAACTGCAAGAAGAATGAAATTTTAACTTAGATAATACAATTAATATAGATTAAATGCCAAACAATTTATATGCTAGCAGATGGCTTGGAGAGCCTCTTCCCAAAAAGCCTAAACTAGCATACCCATGCGAGAACTCTCGCATGTCAAACCCCACCCTCTTCCCTATTTTTCCATTTCCATATTACATCTGTAATATATATTTTTCTTCAAGATCCTCTTATCTCCTAACACATGTATTGTTTGTGAAGTCGTAGACTTCCGCGGCCGGAGTCATGTGAATGATCTTGGCTGTCCGGGTGACGCCGCGTTGAAGGCTCTGTTGCCGACGTTTCGACCTTCTTTTCGTGGTCTTCCTCAGGGCTGGTCTGCCTCAAGATGGTCGCAACGTCCGCAACACAGCCTTCGACGCGGTGTCATCCGGACATCGAAGATCATTCACTTGTATTGTATGTCTCCTTGTAATTCCTAACAATACAACACACCCTTGACAAACAACTGTTCTTATTTAACGTTATTATATACAATTCCATTGATATTCTTATTTAAAGTTATTGTCGAGCAGAGAGGTACACCCGTGTAATCCAATCGCGAAGAATATCAAGTAATTAGTTTAGTTTCACATATAATTACAGATTCTACAGGCTTTGAACAGGTGGGTTAGAATCGAGAAGCGTCAAACCAACGAAAATGTAATAGAATGTTCAAAAAGATTTCATCCTTTAGAATATGGTGTGAGGAATGATTTTTCAAAATTTTAGTTTTTAATGCCCGAAAACGCTTCGTTTAGGAGTTATTTAACAATATAGAACCAAAAATACTCCCGAGTGTTGCATTTGACATGAATATTTAGATGCATTTTTAAAAAAATCCTTCATATTTTCAAAGTCAATGTGCAATTTGTCACGTCTCTGTAAAATTTTATTTCTTTAGAGGTCTCATTTATAAAGATTGGTTGCGTGTGGGAGCCGCAAAAGGTATGTATACTATTGAAATAATATAAAAGGCGTTTATCAGGTACAATATAGGGAAATGAAGAATTGAATATATTTCCGCAAATACAATGGCCTCTATGGTCCCCTGGTGGCATTTGCCTGGTGTTAAAGGGAGAAACCACCGATTAGAGCAGCAGGCCGGTAGAACTCTCCTTCAATCTTCGGCTGACTTCGACCCTGCTAGTGTCGACTTGCCACCGTTGGGACTCGAAACCTAGCGCACCTTCCCGCCAGAGGCCCTGCAGTGATATCAAGTGATGCTTTGAGCCATCTAAGACGGTCTCACCCGTCAGATTGGTGACAAATAGGCTTCTAATTTTCGAACGCTCTGATTTATTCGAACGCAATTAGACGTAAAAATGGGGACAGGATTTCTGCGTCTTGCGAACTGCTCTGAGTTTTCCCGGAAACTCTACACGTGAGCACTCGTGAATCTGTGCAATCCTAATCTAGCGTGTCGAATACTGCAATAAGTTGATGACGTAGTTCGCGGTCATTTCAACCCGTGATTCCAGTTTGATCCGGGTAAGTCCGTACACCTACTAAATTAATCACAGTAGTGTGAGAAAATAACGTATCAAAAGTAATAAGAAAATGAAAATAGAGACGATACGATGCAAATAATTGATATTTGTATGTTTATTTTCAAGTACAAAATGTTAAAAAAAAGCAATATGCCACTAATTATCAAACAACATTTGATTTAACATTTTTTTAAACATTTAATTTTAACTAAATAGCTTTTCAAACCAGACGTGTTTTAAAAATGTAACGAACATTGAATTCATGTGATTGATGCCGCTAATTACATTCATGTAACTGGAAAATTTCAATTAACTGAATACGTTTGATCCTACTTAAAATAATATATTATGCAATACATCATTATGTTAACAAAAATGTGTTTAAATGAATGGTATTTAAATACAAAATTGACGACTTTGACATCCCTTCGTATTTTATCAACGCGTGCAAGGTAACGCTAGTTTGGAGGATCTGCCTTTTTCGCTGAAATACTGTTTTTGTTTATAAAGATGAAATAAAACTCCAAATAATAAAGAACAGAATCAGGGAAGTTCATTGTCCCAAGAATAAGAACTTAAGGCTAGGACTATCGAACCTGGAAAGTATGTGAAATCAGCAAGCGAAAAGACCAAGGAAGATGAAGTCAGGAATATTGTATTTAAGATGTCCGTCGAGGAAACGTCGAAACCTCAAAAATAAGCCAAAATTAAAATTATAAACTAGAATATAGAACACTTTTTGAAAATTGAGTTCAACCAGTATTTTAAACTCACTTTTATCAATCACCCTGTAATAAGTGTCGAAACTCCCCATGCATCCGACTTCAGAACCTTCGATTTTCAGAACATTTGTATTTAGCAACACATCGTGGTGGCGACATACCATCGCCAGGAAGCAAGTTGCCGGTCCGCAATTTCGGAGCGCCCTGATTTCCCCCACGCGCGTGAAGAGGGAGGGGGAAGGAGTGGCGTGCGAAAACTACCGAGGTCGTTAGTCCCGTATGTGTAGTGCGTATTTTTTCATCGCGAGGTGGCGGTGATCTACTCCCGCCAGATGGCGAGATCTGGCGCCGACCTGCCATCGACTAGCGGAGTTTTCCTCAACCAAGTATCTCCCACCAGCGGGGCACCGCCCCAGCCCGGACAAGTTCTAAGCCCCGACCGATCTCCCGGCACATGTAGTGTGCAGTTTAGTGTAAGTGTGTCTTTAAGAAAGGTGAGGATAGGACATGGAGGAGGGAGGAAAGATCGCGCGCGGTCCGTGGCCCGTTTGTTAGGGTACTGCTCCGGCATTCGCCTGGTGTCGATCGGAGAAACCAGGGAAAACTACCGATCAGCGCAGCCGACCGCTAGAATTCTCCTCCAGACAGCGACTGAACTGACCCAGCTGACAAGCTTGTGTCGAAAATCCTGCCGCCGTCAGGACTCGGACCCAGGACCTCTCGGTCAGAGGCCCAGCTGTGACGATAATTGACGCGCCGAGCCGCCTCTCCCGGCGCGGAGGGCGATCGCGAAGGCGGGCGGAGCGGGCGGAACGGGCGCCGCCGTCGCTGGCGGAGGTGACGCGCCCTGAAAGCGGAGCCGTGTCACCGCGGCGCGACAGCAATCAATCGCTCCGTCAACCTCGCATGCGGGCCTAATCAGATGGCGGCGTGCGTAGGCAGCCGCCACGCGCGTGCGAACCCGCCCGCGCCCCGCCCGCGTCACGCCACGACGTGCTAATGGACGCGCGCTCGGTTCCCCGCTGTCGCCCAGGTCGCCGACGCCGACGCCGACGCCGCAAAGATAACACAGTGGGCGATACTCCCAGTGGCATGGTGGAAATTTTGCCACTCGGGATGTGACTTTCCGGCCTGTCTGAGAGGACTCCCTCATTGGGCTACTGCGCCACACATGTCTCATACTATTTCTGTCAGATTCATCCCACAAGTCCCCGGCGAACTCCCTGCGGAAGCACACCGTATGCCCACCGACCGGTATCCTCGTCGGGGCGCAGTTTCCCCTCACGACAACTGTCCTATTCAATGCCTGGGAGGGGCCGCCCTGCCAGCTCAAGAGCATCTAGCTATTCAAGAGCCAAAACGATGCGACGGGAACAAGTCCCTCCTCTTTCCCCAGAATATCGCGCCACTATCACGATGGAGCCGAGAGCCCATCAGGGGGCCACCTGAACCAAGGTCCGGGCAGCTCGGGGCCTCCTTCCCGTCTCCTCACTGCCTCCACCTTTAAGCTATTGACGTATCGCCAGGACCTACGCAACCAACCTCAGGAGGGGGGGTCCATTTTCTCCTTCTGGACTTCTATATGTGGGATCCTAAACGTTCTTGCGATCGTCCCTTGGCCCAATCCAACCTAAGGGTAGGCGCCATTAACCCAACGGGTGGGTTACCGGGCATGCCCGGCAACACGGTAACATGTGCTTCTCGCAAACTCCACCTTGAAGCTAACGATGTGAATTGCACCGTGAACCTTAGGATCCGGATGGTCATCTACAACTCTCCACCAGATATCGAGTCCACCTACGCAGCCACGATCCCCTCTCCTCCCCTCAGACACCCGCGCTGAGTCGGCCAAACGCGTGAACGCGTTTAAATGGACTGAGCGTGTAGTTTGTTTGCGGCTGCCTCCATCGTCGCGAGGATGACAGTGGGGCATGCGCCAAATTTGGTGTTGAAAATGTTACAGCTGAAAATGTGACTTTCCGGTCGGCGAATTCGTCCGAATGGACAGAATGCGTACTGATGCAGTATCTTCGACCGAATACATGTAGGTTCGAATCCTATCCTGGACAAAGGTTTTTTTCCTTTGCTGACGTTGTTCTATTCTTTTTTTGTTTTTCAAAAATTACAAAAATGTAAATTTTTTGACTTGTCTCTCGCGTCGGCAATATTTACATTATAGGGAAATTTCTTCAAATTATTATATTTATGAGTACATGTGCTTTAAATAATGTCACATGAAGTTACTCGATAACTCAACAGTTTTCTGTTAAAATGAGCTCAAAATTCCGTATTTTCAGGAACGCTCCAATGTTATTTTCTCCAAATGACTCCAATTTCTTTCTTCCAACATTTTAAATGATAAATGCACTGTTAAATATGACGAAAAGTTTATGTTGGTGTATTTTATTTTGTTTTTTCAAAAATTCCACATATACATTTTTTAAAGATATCTCACATGGTTAATTTGCACATTTCTATCGATTGTGGCAATATGGCAATTGTGAGTGGAAGTGTCTAAAATGACTTCTTATGAAGGTTTTCGAAAACTCAATAGATTTCTGTAAAAAACAGCTTCAAATTTCGCATTTACAGTAATGCTTTAACGCCATTTTTTCAAGAACTACTTGAAATTTTTCAATGAAAAACGCCATTTAGAAAGAGGTTTTATTCTTCTTTAATATTCTTAAAATAATAAGTCGGTTCTACCGGTATTAGGAAACCGAAAAGTAGAGAAAATGTCAACAAATATACTTACGGCGACGGTAGATGGCAGCTAGCAAGAGGATGGAGCAAGTTCGTAAAGCCACACCCAGGAAATAAGAAAACTTTACTACGAGAATGTCTGTGCCATTCTGTCGCTCCACTAGTTTGATTATTCTAATTAATACTTGCGTATGAGGATCATTAAAAGCTAAAAATTAAATTTTACTAAAAGATTACTATAAAGACAACAATTCTTAAAGCTAGCAAAATTATAAAGCTAAATATATTCTTATCAATCACTGTTTGATAGTATAGAAAGTTGTAATCATGGGCACAAATAAGATCAATTAAAGATTTAAAATTGTCATAAAATGTACTTAACTATTTTTGACGAAGGTTTAAACTAAAAATGAATTGTTATTTGGCACATTAAAAACTATTTTAAATATGTTCCATCATTATTGACTAAACGGACGCAAATACGCTTTTCACGCGATTTTTGTATCTTTCCTTGCACCATTATGATTTGAACACTAATTGCATTGTCGGATGGATAAATCTCTAGGTAGTTATAGAAGGTGAGGTTTTCAATCACAATCAACGAATGAGTGAACTTTATTATTAAACTTGACGATCAATTCCTCTCTTAGTCAAGACTATTAGTTTCTTTCGACCAGTCGAAAGAAAAAAAATTATATTCAGCGTTATTCAACCGAAAAATTTGTAGGAAATGAAGAGATGATCGTGTTTATTTAAACAAAAATTTTTTAAGGTAGCAAAACGCATTCTTTAGCGTACATCACGCCCGGAAAGGTTAAAAACCGCGTACAAGCATTTCCTCTTCACCACTTTTATGGGTCCAATTTATTCGCATTTCATGTCACTTTCCTCTTTCCAAGTTGCCAGAATATTTTAGACAAAAAGCATGTGAAAGAACTTTCCTCCTTCCGTATTGTCCTGGATGACAGTAATGTTTTCTCTTGACGGAATAACTCAATATTTTTAAAAGTTATTATATTATTATTTAATAGTGAAATTGTGGGATATCCTTTGTGCAAACCACAAGCTTTTCTAACTCCTAACTTCTATCATGTTATTCATTTATAGTGTGAAAATCTTAGTACAATGTTTATGTTCTTCGCCTTCTTAGTATGTTTGTAGCTTGTACCATTGATTTGAGAAATGCGGCGGAAATTAACATTCTGCTCTTATGTAAACGTTTTCAAATACGACCCTTCCGTTGACATTCTCTTAAAATGTCCATCTCATTCCTTTCTTAATTTGTTCAACCACTAAAATTATCAACGCTCTACTCTTGTCTCATAACGTACTTCATTCATTCTCGTCTCTTCAATAATTTGTTCAGTACCTAGTAATTTCTTCAGTGCCTAGTATTAGTTGGAATATCGCAGTAACAGTTTCTTGAAAATTGTAACTGAGAATAGATTTGATTTCGAATTTATAAATCATTAATTTTGGTACTTTAAATTCTTTTTTCAGATATTTATTTTCTTCACACATCTCATTCCCCTTCTAACCTTCCTTGAACAACAGTTCAGAAACAACGCATTTAAGGGGCAGGGGTAGTAATATTACCTTCGCATTTAGATGTAATTTATAGATATTCTTTCTCTGCGTACAAGTATTTTTATTCTTGTGTTTTTATGTAGTTTCAACTGGCTTTGGGAAGAATATTCAAAATGATTTACTCAAACATCTACAAGGTAACAGGCAGAATATTCAATAAAAAAAAAGTTTTAGAAATATCACCGCTTGTCCATTTGATTTCACGTGTTCATGGACGCTGGGACCTTAGCACACATGCATATTAATGGTGAAAATCGTCCCAGATTCGCGTCACTGCCACCTGCGAAAAATCAATTACGTCAACGCCACAGCAATTACAGAGCTGGCAAGCCCCCGTAAGAGAACTATCAAATCCAGATGGCCCATGTCCACGTGCATGTGACAAACTTGCGCAACAACACGACTAAAAAGCAAATTTTTAGCGCTATCGTATTCTTCACATGTTTAGTCAGAATTATACGACTTTGTGAAATTCTAGAGATTTGTTTTAAGCATACTAATAGTATTTTGCAAAATATGTTTCTCTCTAATCGAACACTGCTTTATCTCTCCTTTATGAACTGGACCCATAATATATGAAAATTCATCTACTAAAAAATTCATCTACTAAAGGTTTTATTACTTTAAAGCATCTTGTATTTGTTTTCTATACTTCCTAACTCATTTCCTTCAAAGTTTTCAGTTTAATATACAGGGAAACTTTGTAGACATCTTTCCACGGACTATGCGGGTTTCGCTGAATATAAGAGTTTGGTCCACTTGTATAGAAGGCGTTTGGTACGAGGAAGCTTTTTAGAATTTTTCATCAGGCTACCTTCACTGGATTAATCTCGTTTAAAGAAGCAGGATAAATTAATCTTCTCAAGGTATCATACTCAAGGAAAATGTTATTCGTCGAACTACAGTCACGGCTTTCTTGCTTGCCAAATTTTCACTTGCAATACAAAAAAAATGTAGAATTCCACGACCAGAGTCAATTATGTATTGAAAAAATATATAGTTCTCTGAAACATTCTTCATGAAATTGGCTGAAAAATCTAAGACATTTTCTATAACGTTGCTGAAAACACTCTGACACAGAAACTTCTGTAGGAAAATAGTTTATTCATATAAAAATTTAGTTTAAATTCCTACATGCACGAAGTCAAACAGACATCTTTAATACTCTTCACATGTGATCAATGTACTGAGAAGTTATAATGCATTCAGTGTATTCCGGCTCGACATTACTTCGGTCACGTAAGAGTAAGAGTAGCTCACGTATGTGAGGTGGCGGTGTTCCTTCTTTGCCGAACGTAAGATACGGCGCCGCCCTATTCAAAGACTTGCGGGTTTTCCCACCTCCAGGAATCATTTCCAGCGAGGTACCCAGCCCGAACTAACTCTCAGCTGTCCATTGGTCCCCAGACGTGTATGGTAGTATAGTGCGCGTACATGAGTGTGTGTAGGGAGAGGAGGCGTCAAGAACGCACACGGTCCATGCCCCGTTTGATAAGGAGTCGTCCAAAAATAACGCTATGTGGGGGGAGGGAGGTTGTGACAGCATTATGCTGCGTTACAAAGAGGGAGGAATATTATTTAAGTGTTACGCAACATTGACATTTATTTTTTTTTTTTTAACATTTTCTGAAATACTTCCTTTTTTGTCTTGTGCCAAAATATTAAAATTAAAACTAATTAATTTGTTTTGAAAACAAAAATAAATAATAATTAGACATTCATTGTTCCAATAAATGGAAACTTTTTTCAACTTTTTTTATTGAATCTCTTATAATTACGAAGAAAATGTATATGTAGAAAAAGCTGATCTGTACTAATTCTAGAATCCATTTAAATTGGCGCAGTAGACTCTCACTCGTATGTCATCCGCGGAGGCGAGTGCACAGCTTGTGATCAAACATTTTCGCGCCCTTCTTCCTTCACTCACAACTTTCCCTTATCTTATTGTTAGGTGCAGTCAGCTTCGACTACTAATTTCTACTTTAATTATTATTAATTTTAAGATAAAATACAAGTAAAATTAATACAAATTGCTTTTACTGTGCTATAATTTATTTTCATTTATTGCGTTTACAAGAAGGGCATGTTACGTAATTATTTAGGGGGGTTCAATCGGGTTTTAAAGTTGCGCTACATGGGGGGGGGGAGGGCATTGAAAATGCTCCAAATTTGCGTTACGTATTATATGGACGGCCCCTAAAGTATTGAACCGGCATTTTCCTGATATTTAAAACAGAAATCACGGCAAGCTTTTAATATGAGCCTCATATTTTAATATGAGGGGGCTATAATTCTCCAGATAATGATTTAATTCCACCTATGTGTGTGTGTAGCTACTGTCAAATCCGCAAGAACTAGGACTTCCTATCAACGATGCTGCAGAGGTAACTGATGTCACACTAAGCTGTCACGCGTAGTTTATATGAAGAATTCGCCACTAAAAGGAGAATATTCCTTCATACATTGCTCAACAGTAGAGATGGTCTCTTGCTTTGCTTATGGGCCCTAAATATAATCGTAGCTCCTCTTTCTACTTCAAGGCAACGTATTACAGTTTTCACTGCCCTTATGTTATCGAATCCAGACAATCAAGTTAAAGAAATAAGTCGTATTTATGAAATAAAATACTCATACATTATGAACAGTTATGAATTTGTAACCCACTGTGCTTAAAATATGACCAAAAAGTGATTAAAATTGCTGCATACTCAGATAATTCGTGTTAAATAAAGTGAGTATTAATCGTTAGTGTTTGTAAAGTTGCCATTAGGGGGAGTGAGTACTATCGGAAAAGTATTACAAGTGGCTATAACCATATCCACATCAGACCAGAGTCAGAGCAGCTCTCTGAAGAATATTTTAGCTCTCCGAAAGACAATAGTAACCTAACATTTTATTTTTTTTATTTTTGTTTATTTATTTTTTTATTTATTTTTCACCTCAATACAGTTTTCTAGGAGGGATGGAAATGAATTTTCAGTTATTTCTAATCAATTTATTAATTTTTCTTACTTTCTGCCTTCGTCTACGTCTACATCTGAGTCACCTACGTCCTAGCAGAATGATGCGACTTCGACTGTCTTGCAGCAACACGTGAGAGTACATGCAAGTTTAAAAGAATCGATTTTATCGTTATTTTGAAAATCCATTCCAATGTCATATCTGGCCACAGAAATGTAAGAAAAATAGAACTACGGTTCTACATTCAGTAAATGAAAATACACAGTTTCTCTTCAAATAGTTATATAAGATTTTATTATATTTTCTTTCAAGACTATTCTATGGAATTCTCTTCTTAAAGCATTGTTTCTTTCCACTATTTCAACGAAGGCAAATGTCTTCAGTTATTCTCTTCCAACGAGAGTCCACAATGTTCGAACTCATTCTCATAACTTATTTTAGGTTTAATGTATCATTCAGCAGACGAATCGATTCAATTCGATCACGAAGAGGTGGTGATGCGGGACTGATGAAATTCAGGCAGTCGACCTCAGCTCCTAACGAAGGACGCTCAATTCAGTGTTAGCATTCAATTCGCCGATCATGAAAACAGACGTAGCCGCACAACACTAACCGCAATCGATATATCGAAGGGTCAATATCTCCGCTTTTCTCAATATATACTTGCGTAATACTAGCGTCGTCTCCAATTCACTTCGATCTATTCAATTGCCTATTAAAGATTACAAGACGACGTAATTGCAGACTTAGTAATTATTTGACTTTTAAACGGTCACGAGTAACGGAATATGTGCTTATTTTGAAGGGAGTAAATAAAGGTTCATGTTATATTTTCAAGACTCGTATCAAGGCGTCGGCAATCTCTTGACGGACTACATTATTTCCTAAAATACATATTTACGTAACTGGTAAAGAAAGTGAGTTTTCGGTGAAGAAATGAAATGTTGACATTTTAAAATAAGTACACATTATAAATGCCACTAATGACGTTTTTCAACAAAACATTATTAATGAAATTCCCATTTGTTTCAATTGAATCAGCAATTTATATTGTGTATTGCGGTGCCCCGCTTCGGCGCATAGTCGTGGGACACAACGTAGGTCATGATCGTGGCGGGGCCGGGTGAGGTAGACCGAGATAAGGGACGGAGGGGCTAGTCTGGCCGGGATCGGGCTTTCAGAATGGCCGGAACGGAACATGGCGGGAAGGGCGGAGCAAGGTGGGAACGGCCGAAGGACAGCCCGGAGGACAGAGAAACCGAGTGGGGAGTGGAGAGGTAAAAAAATTCTTCCATTTTATGAAGAAATAAAGGACGTCATCTCTGTCAACGTAGAATATTTATTGAGATGGCCGGCTTTCAACGGATCTACCGTCATCATCAGTCTACAATGTAAAGAAAGGAAAATATGAATAAAATATTAATAAAATACAAAATAAGATACCCAATTAAATTACACATTGTAAGAGAATATTAATATACAGACCAGTAGCAAAGGACATTCCAAAATATACAATGCAAGGGCGGGGGGCAAGATATTTTTTCTTTACATTGTAGACTGATGATGGCGGCAAAGTCGTCGAAAGCCATCTATCCCAATAAATATACTAAATTGACGGAGATGACCTCCTTTATTTCTTCATATAATAACGTCAACAACACCACATCACAATTCCCACATCCTCCATTTTACACTATAAATACACTACTTTACACTATATATATACATACCATACCTTTTTTGTCACTACTAGATAATTCCTGGTAATATCAGATCATGCAAATTATTATTACTAATTATTTATTTCATTGAAAGTTTTGAATTAATTTAATTTAACCTTTAAGACTGAATTAAAAAAAAACTAAAGTAAATGTATCAGCCACATTGTATAAACTAACTTAAAAGGACGAAAACTTACTTTTATAAACGAATCAATTTGACAACAAGGCTTATACACGTTTTATCGATTACTCTCATCTAAATGTAAAAAAAACTACTAATGTCTGTACCCCATTTCCTCAACTTCATTGAGGCACTACGGTATGTACAAATCCACTACTCATATTGCTACTCAGTTTGCTTTTTACTGTATTACTATGTGAAATATTAACATACGCAAATGATTTTAAGAATTATTTGGCGACGGCGTATTAAAGGAATAAAAAAGTTATTCCATGTTTCACCAAAAAGTAACTGATTAGCTCCTTAATGTGTAACATACATACAAAAAGTATTTTTGTTTCGTACGTCACATAAACTTTAAAAATTAAGTATGTTAGTTTTCAAATTTATTTTTGTATATTTAATGCTTTCTTTTGAGTGAAAGCTATTTACGTTTTGGAACATTTTTTAAACTTTTTTCTGACAGCAGATTGGTGAGTCCACCCAAACACTTTGTATCGATCTGTGATTCTTAAATTTCTTCTACTAGTTCCTTTTGGAACGGAAGTGCACTCGCAGATTGCCATTGTAATTGCTCGAAATTCAATCACCGGGCTCATGTCAAACATCAAAAAAACTGTTTACATTTAACTAAAAACGCTTCTCTTGATTGAAGGCTTATATGCATTTCATATGAGCTGCAAATATTTTCACTTCAGTTATTTTATTATTTGGCTACCTCTATCTTCTTCATCAAATATCAATAAAAAGTGTTTAAACAAAACATTTTGTAGATCAGTACATGCAGCAAACCTTTCTTGGAAAGGCAGATTATCATTTTCATATCATACGTTGGATAAGTTTAAAATATAAGGGATCCTGTATAAAAAAATGAGCTCTCTCCCACACTTATTTGAAAACTGGAAAAAAAATTAGTACTAGTAGTTCTATCATCTCTCAACTGTACATGTATTCATGACTCAAGAATGCGTGAATTTCTGACACACATAGTTGTTTCTTAAAAACTATAGCACTCTAATATAGATAAGGGTAAATTAGCGTTACACCTGTGCAGAAATTCAATACAATTAATCTTACGAAAATAAAAATTGTAGAAGATTTTTCTACAGACGTCTTTTTCGATTGAATCTAAAAATATTAACAATAATATGAAAAGCAATTCACCACAAACATAATATTGGGAGATAAAGCTTTATCAATGTCACATGAGTGATACGAGTCTACGTACACTGCTTTCTCTGTCAAAAATTTACGGTTGCCAGTCCATGTGTCAAAACGTCCACATACATAACACATGCCGAACTTGTGCTCCACTGTTCTTGAATAAGTAAGAAGCAAATGTACGTACCGTGTCCCAGACCTTTCGAAACACACTTAGTGAACACGCAATATTCTTTTTTAGTTGCCTCAAATATTCTAGGGTAATGTCAATTTTTGAAATTGGTCATAATTAACAATTTAAAATACGTATACTACTTGCAAATAATATAATATTACCGAAAGGAATAGTGTCCTATAATAATATGATGTGTCATTTGCCACATAATTCTTTAAAACTCTCTTGAAGCTTACACAAAACAAAATCACATCTATTTCACTAGAATTAAAACAACTGGCGGTTAACGTAAGTTAATATGTTACAAACAGAACAATCTATTACTTCGAATTGGCCTATAAACGTCCTAATTTAGATTGCATTCAGTCTTCACAGATGCACTATACTCTCCATACAGGCACTTCTACTTTCAATACCAATGGAAACTATTTCAAAAAGCATACGACGGAGGGACTTTTATTTTATTTTAGAATTATTCTTCTCGCAAGTTCTGCAGAGAAGTCAGGCAGTCATTTCCGATTCTATGTGCAACAAGCTTCAACCACGCATGCCTTAACTGCCGTTTCGCACAGGTTACATAAGCGCATGGCGGGATAATTTTCCACTGCGTTATGCGACATTCCCGCAGTCAACCGTGAAACGCCTACGACGAAAACGTAGCCGGCGCCATCGGCAGAAGCGAGTTCCGTCATCACGGCCGAGGCTGCCTCCTTCGTCGCCATCTTCGCAACCGGAACAATGCGAGCTAACATGCGGTCTTTAAGGGGACCGCGTTAGGGTAGCTCTTTGCGGAGGCACGTCGGGTCGTTTCACGCGTTGTTAGGTGCCTCCGCGAGCCCACAACGATGTCGCTTTGCCCACTCCACTCCACTCCACACGGCGCCCGGTGCGACTGTCTTCCCAGCGGCCTCGCAGTCGGTCGGCGCGAGACTGGGCCCCCAACATTATGCAGAAAAGGAACGAGGTTTTGAAAGTCGCCATTTTGGGTGATTGGTGAGCGCCATTCTCGAGCGCGGACCAAAGAAAAGGCTCACGTCTTCGCTCCCTTTCCTTCCCAGGGCAGACGATCGAATTGTCATTTCCTTCCACTAGATCCCTTGTTCACCGCGCATCAACTGATGTCACTGCAGCGCCTAGAACCGGGAGGTCCTAGGTTCGAGTCGCGACGGCGGCACGTTTTTAGACACTACCTTTTCAGCTAGGTCAGATTCAGTCCCTTTCTGGAGGAGAATTCTAGCGGCCGGCTGCTCTGATCGGTAGTTTACCGTGGTTTCTCCGATCAACACCAGGTGAATGACGGAGCTGTACTCTAATAAACGAGCCATGGACCGCGCGCGATCTTTCCTTCCTCTTCCTTGTCCTATTCTCACCCCTTACACACACACGTACACTAACATGCACAATACATGCCGGGAGACCGGTCGGGGACTTAAGAGCTTGACCCGGTTGGGGCGAGTCCCGGTTAGGGGGAAACCCCACTAGCCGACGGTAGGTCGGCGCCAGATCTCGGCATCCTGTGGGGGAAGATCACCACTATCTCCCGAGCAAAAACACGCACTACATTTACGGGACGAATGACCATAGTAGTTGACGAGCCCGGAATCAATAAAAATCAATCAGTTGTTCCCAACCTGAGGGCCGTGGATAGCGTATTAGTGGGCCTCAGAACGCTAGTTAAGAGTTGTAGATATTGATATTGAGTTGTAGATACGTAAATATTGATTCTCTCGTTAGGGGCAATGTGAAAATCTTCAAAATAATTATTTTTCTATTTGGAATTTTTACTGCTTTTTTTTGTTAGGGACAGCTAATACATGACAATGAAGCTATTTACATTAAAAACAATACTTTTGTTATCATTTGTGATTGTGTGTTTGTATTTTTACTAGTCTATTTTGTTAATGGGTCCACATTTTTTATCACAACAGGTGGACCGTACAACCCAAAAGACTGAGATCCCCTGCGCTACATGATCCTAGGAAAAATCAAGAATGGAGAATGATAACTTCAGAGAAAATATTAAGAATGGGATATTTTTGCACACTGGACATATGAATAGCTATTCATATTGCTGGCTATATGAATAGCGTGCAATACTACAATCACATTACGTAAACAGAGAAAATGAGGGGCTAGAAGTTTCTGTTTCCCTTACGTAGACAGTACTTCAAACACCTGCTCCTCCAAGAAAGCTCTACAACATTAAGTTTTTAATCGGGAGTTGAAGTGTATTATGCACAAGTAAAGCACATCAAATTGTTTCAGCCTAATCCAAACTATTCTGTTTACATCACTGAACATCGGAGATATCATCCCTATACGATAAGCATATACGATATCGTATACCCTTGCGTGAATGTATTCCAAGTCGAAGAACATTTTACCAAGTTATCCAAGTTTTAGAACATGTTCAGAAATATGAACCCAAAATACTTTGTGTATGTAAGATATTTTTAATTTTTGGAAGTTCGGGCATTTGCCATTTTAATTTTTTAGCGTTGTGAAATTACACGAGTATAATTTTATTCAAATACGTTTTTTAAAATCTTCTGCTATTTTACTTCTATATCACGTATAAGGGGAAAGGAAATTTTGGGGAAAGGAAATTTTGCGTATTTGGGCTCAACAGTAAAAAGAGTAATAAAATTAGTCCTTCCTTCAACGTTAGAAGAAAGCAGGAAACAAATCATTAATTAGAATTAATACGTATAAGGGGTGTGTATATAAAATAACACAATTGTGTCTTGTTGTTTTATGCACAAGAATAAATTAGTCAGGGGATTAATCCAGTTAACACTCACTTTCTCTGCAATCTACGTCTCTACATCTACGTCCGAAAACAAAGCAATTGCAAGTCCGCTGAATCTGCATGAAATCCGAATCTCCGTAGTAACTCCGTAGCAATTTTCTTTCTAACATCGAGCACAACTCATTCATATTTACGAGGATTACTTACTTAATTGAAAAACTACTTAAGTACTTTCAAAACGAAGTACAAAAGGCTCTTTAAATGTTTTATGCCGCAAACGAATGACCCCACTTTCACACACCCTAAAGAAGGTCACGCGTGTAGAGTATATGAGGCTTTTGTTTTGAAAGCACGATAGTTAAAAGAGGCCCCAAAATCCTCCCTTCCGGGTTCTCATGTCAAGAGTTGGTGCTAACTCTCGCTTCGGTAGCCCGCATCGTTAGAGGAGCTCAGTGACGCCGAGGGAGGTCGCAGTAATTCACTCCGATGCAGCGGTTTCGAGCACGATGTTGCTCGCTCAACGCGCCGTTAATGAGGGACTTCAACAGTGGCGACGCGCCGTTGGCAGCATTGTGGGGGAGTAATAAGTTAGTTGTCTCTGTGGGCACAGAATTAGACGACCGGATGGACTAGCGTACCCTAACAGCTGAACTCAAGGCTTACATCAAAGGAATTTAGCTTTGCAGGCCAAGAATTAACATTTGAAAAGAGAAGTGGCCCGACAATCAAAAATTGAGAAGGTGCTGACAGAATTATTATTGACGAGGAAAGGGGGAGTAAAGAGGAGGCTGGATTGAAAGATAGGACATACTCTGGAGCAAAACGCACTTCAAGGATATGAAGGTCTACTTTGTAGGAAGAGATTGAATAGACGCAAAGAGAAATTAATAGAAGGATGATGTGACCTGACACTTATCACGTAGATCACGAAAGCAATGCTAATTTTCTTTCCTTGGAAAGTACAAATACCAAAATGATTACTGTTTCCTCTCATCGGCATGTCAACGTAATTAGTAATCCCCCAGAGTAATCCGATAATATCACTATTCCAAAATGCTGGGATACAACAGAAAGAACATTTAGAAAGAAGCCATCATCTCAACATACCACAATACATGTGGAGTACTTGCATCAGTGAACCTTACATTATAATAGAAATGGTGCATCGTATTAACTCTGCACCATTACAATTAGCGTACATATTGTAATACAATGTGCTGAAAGAGAGCATTAATAGTGAGATCGGAATACACAGGTCGTAATATTGTTAATAAATTTTGATTATATCATTAAAATAGATTTTTGAAAATGTTCCGGAGTGACTAAAAAGATTTGTTAAACTCTTTATTGCGTAGAATAATTGGTGTGGTCATTAACTCGCCGGTAAAATTATAATAATATGTTGTCCGAGTGTTGCAGTGACATTTTACTTTAAATTCGTAGCACGACGCGTAGCAATAAATGTATGCTCTGAGAAAAACGATATGTATTGCAAATAACTTAAATTGAATCAATATGAGAAACTTCCGATTTCATTTTAGATTCGGAACATTTTACGATGAACAATATACATTCTTATTCAGATTGTTTTTGCATAAATAATCTTCCAGGGATACGAGCGAAGTGGTTTTTCGGTTGACCTCAATGTCGTACCCATTCGGTGCGGATGTCATGGCTCAGGAGTTTCCATAATTGAGCTTGCAATTGCGAAAAAATGCAGAGCTTGCCAAAAAATGACAAAAGTTTTGATTTGTTTCCAGGTACACAATATGCATTGCCATTCATTGAAATGTGAAAAATATATTCTCTCATAAATCGTTTTATCGTTATTTATGAGGAATTTTCATCAATGAAAATAACACGGATGCATATCAAAAAATATTACTAATCTTCTCTTTTCTGGTTTCCAAGATATAGTATATTTGTCAGGAAACTTTAATTATAGTTTGCAGTGATTCGTACAATCACCTTTTACTTGTTCCTTTTCCACATAAAAAAGTCAAAAACGGTGTGTTTCTTACTATGAAGAGAAGTACAGTATGCGAGTTTTCTTGAGCTCATCCTTACCCTAACTTGTGTTTTACTTTAGTAATTGATATATTATACATGTACCAACAAGCGTTTTTGGCAAAAATTCAAAAGAAAATATTATTGCTCTCCTATCGTAGTTGTAGTCGTAGTTGTAACAGTGGTTTGTGCACCAAGGGTAAATGTTCTAATGAATGAGTGGCGAGAAAAAGCTCTGAGCGCCAACCGAACTTATTTACTAATTGACTAACTTGACTCGGATTTGTAATTTATTGATTTCCTTATGTCTTTTCAGATTTCCTTCCCATGATTCCCTTTCTAAGAGACCATGTAACATCTTCCTAATTTCACTCGCAATAACGATCGTCTCGATTTAGGTTAATTATGCAGCGTTTCTCCACGTCGAAGGCCCAAACAAGCAATAATGTATCAGTAAACTAGTGGTACTAAAACAGCACGTACATTCTCACCCGTATTTTCACTGAAAATTACTTGAATAATCAAATTTTCGAAAAATTGTACATAACCTTATTTTGAAATACATTTTTAAGGAAAATATTCTATTAGGGAAAAATCCCTACCTTCTAAATTGTAGTTTCAAGAAGATGCCGAAAAAAATTGCACTTTCGCAATTTTTAAAAAAAAACAACAGGGGTTTCAACGAACATAATACCTCCACCTTTACGTCAACCCAGACGTCCTTTACACTATCTAAGAACAAAGTTTAATAAAAAACGAAGGAGCCTGTTTTTTTAAATTTTGAAAATGTCAGAGGGGCTTCATGTAAAGTATCCTCTAAAATTAAAATATCGGGTTCAAATTCAAGATGCTGCATCATCAGCCAGATTGATCAGGGAATACCTACTTTGGAGAAAAGCGGCTGAACGGTTTAGCTGCTAGCCATGTTCACAGACGGATAGACTGACTGGCATTTTGCCGTCAATCGATGTTTCAGAATCAAGGACCTATAAAACACGGATTCTTTTCTAAATTTAGCAACTGGATTTATTCACTTTTTCGTTACCAGGGCTCGGCAATAAGTTTTTCGGCTGAAAATTTGCCATTTTTTCGCGCAGCATTACATACCTCTCACTACATTACTTAATAACAATGGCAAATCAGTGACACATTTTGCTTATTATCTCTTATCGTGTCTTGAAGAAATTCACTCACTGCCGTGAGAACATGGAGAACGATTATTTGACTAACTATATTCCTCACTGAGCAAGAAAACGGCACAAATAGTGAAGCTACATTTATATCCAGAATTAAAACAAGCGGCCATCTCAGCTTTTGCTCAAAGGATCACGAAATCTGATCGAGAATGGCGGGGAGGGGGTACCATTCTCCCAGAGATGTACTTGTACATGTGACATATGTAGTCATTTAGAAATCGTAATTAACACCGGCTTAAAGAATTACGTAGTAGGTTTGATTCATTATTCGTGCGTTTCTACCCTGTAATCTAAAATTTTGACTGCTACAGGACTAGTTACGCAGATCTCAGGCGGAATTAACATTCGCGAAATAAACTTCACGAACAGTATGAACGCTGGTTGAATTTGAAAGTGTTCTGTACGCGTAGCATACTGTTCTTCTTCTTCTTCTTCTTCTTCTTCTTCTTCTTCTTCTTCTTCTTATCTTCAAGTATTTAGGCATGATGCCTGTTACGCCACTTAGTACTGGTCCTTCCAACGCATTCTTGGACGTCCTATGTTTCTCTTTCCTCTTGGTTGATAATTTGCCATTTGTTTAGGAATGCGGTCGTTGTTCATTCGCAACAGATGTTCTTGCCAAGAGTGTCTGTAGTTAGTGACTTTCTCTATGAGACATTCTACATTTAGCTCATTTCGGATTTTTGTGTTCCTTTGTCTATCTAGGAGACTATATCCCGCTACCGCTCTAAGAAATCTCATTTCTGCTGCTTGCAGTCTTGAGATATATTTTTTTGTCATTGTCCACACTTCACTCCCATATAAGCAAGTTGGTATTGACATAACTTTATAAAATTTGATGAGAGTGTCTCTTCTCACTTTTGAACTGAGTGTTCTTCTTATGGTACCATTCATTTGATTGAATCGTTCTATTTTCTTATTTATGTCGATTTCGCCATAAAATGATATGTCTGCTCCCAGGAATGTGAAGTGCTGTATCTGTTCTACAGTTTTATTATTTACTACAATTTTTGAGCGTACCGGGTATCGTCCTAGGAATGCCATCACTTTCGTTTTGGTGTCCGATATTTCCAAATTATATTCTGACATTATCCGCTGCAGTTCATGAGTTGCTTTTTGTAATATATCTTCGCTGTTCTGTTATATATACTGTTCTTAACTTTTTATTCAATTCATTTAAATGGAAGGTCTATTTGAGATTTTACTGAATTGAGAGCCCAAAAATAGTCATAATTACACAACGTTCATATTAAATGGAATAAGCAATTGTTTATTTTAAATGAAAAACTGCATTCACACAGTTTTCCTCTTCTATACTATTAATGATGTTACGAAACCAATTTAAAACATCTAATACTGTGGTATTTATTGTTTCTTTATTGCTAAATATATTAGTCTCATCAGCTAAAAGAACTGTTCTACCACTTCGAATCGACGAAGGCATATCCCTTACATATAGTAGAAGCAAAATAGAATAACAGGTACGTATAGTAGAAATAAAATGGAACCCCGAGGAACTCCATTTGCAATCACAGTAATGAAGAAAAAATTATGTTCCATCATTTCAGTAAGGTATTTCTACTCTCTCATACCATTAACAAATATATTCAGTATAGAGTAATACCATGAATTGATCACAAAGGTAACTTTGAAAGTGAAGTGTTATGATGAAAGGCGTAAAATGCTGGAAATTATGAAAAAATTACCAAGAGGGGTTTTATTTTTATCCACTGATGAAGCGACTTCTTCGAGAAAAGAAAATATGGCTGTTTACGTAGATTTTGATTTTCTAAATTCTTGTTAGCAACCCGAAAACGCGTAGTGATTACTCTAGGACACATTTTTCACAGACAGTTGTACAATAACATATTCGTTTTAAAGTATTAAATGTGAAAAGTAAAACAAACGTTGAATATTAAGAAGTTAAGTGTATTTTTAAAGGGCCAAAAATATATTTGTAAACCAGATAGTAAATCTACTTCGGTAAAATGTTTAAAGTATACAAGTTGTCGTGGTTAAATGAAATACATTTGTAGAGTATGAAACGTTTCTGCATTCATTTTAAGAGAAAATATTTTCAGAAATTTCGTAATTCTATTCGACCAGGTGCCGTTAACTCCAGACATAACATCAGGAGTATAAAAACCTGAATATTAGTTGTTTTATTTTAGTTTCCAGACATACCCAAAGAAAAACAAGTTTACCGGGCACCAGATGTTGCAGGCGTCATTTTTCATCCCTCTATCACGGGGAGACGCCATCTTTATTATTAGCTCGAACGCAAGTACAAGGAACCATCTCGTGCCGCAATCAAGGAAACAACCGCGTAACATCTCAACAAGCGAGACCCTTATCGTACGAGATAAAGGCTCCCGCAAACACTCAGCGGTGCGCTCATAAACCGGCGACTATGGAGAGCTCGCGGTGGGTAATGAGCGCAATCTCCGCGTACTTTCAATATGCGTCGTCGGCTGCCCGCCGCCACGCCCCCGCCGCCGCCCCCGCCGACACCGCACGCGGCAGCACGCGCCGCTGAGATTGCAGCACTTATCGCCGCTTGACGCACAGCAGCGGTGGAACCACGCGCAGCTGCCCGCACACGCCGACTTCTTCCAGATCAGGCTGGCCACCAAGAGCCCGGGTTATAAATGGACGTAATGTTGGCCCCAGGCACTGTTGCCACATTTCGCAATTTTCTCCGGTGTTGCCACAGGCACGGAAAATTCCTATTTTGTTCACTTTCAAGTTACGTTTTTTAATATGTATTCCCATGTCGGGTTACAAGGAAAGACAACACGATTTTATTTTTTGTGATTTTTTGTATATTTGATTTAGAAAATTAATCTAATTTAACTTATATTAGCCTGCTTTTTAATCAATTTTATTAGGCAAAATTATTTGCTTATTTTGGTACAATTGTGATTACATATTTTTTATAGATCTTTATATTGAGTTTTATAGAAGATGTCAATCCGATTACGAAATGAACCAATCAGATGCTATTTGATTCACATGAATAGATACGTTTCATGTTTGGGGAAAATATTTATCCGATTGTTACAAATTTAATAAGAATTACTTACTTCCTCCATCATCACTAAAAATCATTTTAGTTTCACTTTCTCGTGTATCAAAGTTATGTAATGCAAATATTCAATGTCGAAATTTTGAAGGAAATTCTGGTTTATGAAGTCGCTGTTATTTTTCTTGAATATTAACCTTAAATAGTTTCATATCGTATTTTTGTTGGAAATATTAGTTGTTTTGCGTAACTTTGAAGTAAATAGTGACAGGTTTCCAAACATACACAAAGGTTTTCTCAAATCAGCTGTATTTTTTTCTAGTTTAAATTATTTAAAAATTGTCTGCCTTTTTATTTATATATTGAGAATTATTTAAGTACACCTTTTTTTAGACACATCAAGTGTCTGGCCTAAAAAATCAAAGAGGTGTACTTAACCCATAACCACAGATGGGATATTTTACTACTTTGATGCTCCTGCTATTTCCACCTGGACTTCAGTACCTTGAAATTAACTCTTCATTGTTGCGTATGCGGATTGTCGATTTTATACATCGTCATTTATCAGATTTATTTCCTGTAAAAAGTTGCCTTGCAGGTCACGGAGTCCGTTTGACCCCATGTCTGTGAACACATGACAAGAAAAATATTCCTTGTTGACACCACCAAAGGGAAACTGGTGTGTAATATTTTTTATAGTTTACTAGTTCATTGCTGTGTGTTTACGGACCTCAAACAAAACACGTTACGGTATTGTTAATACCCTTGCGGACCTTTCTGATTCTTTATGCCCTCGGGCCTTTCGAATACTTCATGGCGCGCTCTAATACCAACACAACACATACAACACTTTTGATATGACAATTGCAATTTTCGATTTTTCTCGTGAATATACAATTGCCACTCAAATTTAGTCACTCAAATTTCACTGTTACGTATCACAGTTTTTTCGAGACTATGTGCTTCTTCAGTAGCAGTACTATTTACTCATAGTAATAAGATGTATAAGGCACGTCGGCTAACATCCTTGAAATGTTGTTTTTTTGTGTTGTGACATATTCTAAATCACTTTTGGCAATTGAAACAGATAACCTAAAAGTATCGTTTCATTAACGCAATTTACGATGTTATTCACACTTATATAACTCTCAAACACACCATAAACAATTTCATATGTTTCGAGATTTTACTGGAAACCAATGTCCGTAGTTTTGTTAGCTTTTGCGAGAATTTCCGCAGGAATTTCACAATATTCTTTCATTTTGAACGAAAAAATCAGTCTAATAACGAGTATACAATAGTAATTAGATACACACTGTTTTGTTTATCTGACGTCATATTGACAAATGACTATTACAATGCATCTTTTCACTTAACACGTAAGAAAAATTATAAAATGTTTCGAATTCTCGCTTAATTCAGCAACGAACTAGTAAACCATAGAGTTTTGTATGCACCATGGGTATTAATAGATGTTTTTGCCCCTCAGGCGACTTCCAATCCCTCGGACCAGAGGCCCTCGGGTTTCGAAGTCGCCCTTGGGGCAAAAACATTACTTAGCACCCTTGATACATAAATAACTGGTATGTTAAGCGAGTTATATTTATTGTATAATTGTATTTTTAGAGCACCATTCTTAGTATTATATTGATATTTTTCTCGTTTAGCACTAATGGCATCAGCAACAATGCTGCATTTTATAAAAAACCTACCTAACGAACTAGTTACCAAAGAATTAGGAAGGAGATTGTCCGTCACAGGTTTTAGTCAAGGCACAAGAATTTCAATTAAGAAAATACTAGGTACAGAATAGAATGAAACGCAAAAGACGATAAAAAACTATCAGCAAGAAAATCCTGCCTGTTTGTCCTATGAAATTGAAGACGAAAACAAATACTATTTGTTTTTGTAAACATGCAAGTGGGGAAAAGTTCATCAACAATACGTGCAAACAATAAAACGTGTAATTATTGTATGCACTAAAACATGCAAATATTGTTAAATGTGTTTAATTATTGTATTGGCTTTAAATATTTAATCTGAATAGTTCGACTTCAGAGACGCAATTTTATGCTGATAAGGCATTGTCACAAAAAAAGGACATTTTACCGTTCCGTTTTCCTGTCAAAAAATCGGGACAGGGACTCAAAATAAGGACCTGTCCCAGCTAATATGGAACGTCTGGTCACCTTACGCAAAGAGGTTTCTGCAATGCGACTTGACGTTAATTTTTCCTGTACGCGTGTCTTCTGTGTTTAGCTTTCTCAACACCTCGGGCTAGTTACCAGTCACTAGCAGCCAGCTGCTCTTATCGTCGGCTGATATATGAAACCAATAGCAATCTAAAAATTGTATAGTATAAATAAATAACTCAAAAGTTAATTTTTCATTCAATCACGCAAAATGATTTTCACATTAAAGATAAATTTTCGAAATGGTGAAATTCGTACTAATTCAATCAGCAAAGGAAAAATAGATCGTTTGATAATATTACCAAGGAAATAACTACCCTCTAGCAAAATGAAAGCTCAAGAAAATATGGAGAAATTTTTTGTTACTGTCTCATTTATATTGCATTTTAATTTCAAAATCTTACTATGTACATGTTATCATAAAGAAATATTTACATCCGAAAAGATGACACTTTTAATGAGCGTTGTATAATTTTAATGGCTTTATAACATCAAGATATTTTGTTCACATAGCTGTGTCATCACGGATGCTCAAAATAATAGACAAGATTACAATGCAAAAAATGAACATCGTATGTATGTGCATTTCATAGCATTACTCATAATTCACACTCGCAACGGTCGTTACTTTTTCATTTGTTTGTCCGTATCTTGCAGAAGAAATTAAACGAAGAAATTTAAAAAACTTTATTCTGAGAAAATGGAGCATTGCAATTAAATACGTACAGTATCTAGTTATCTCTCTATAAATTTAGCAATTAAATATGGGAATAATACTGAAAAATTATCAGAAACTAAGATTTTAATATAGTATTGATAAAGTAATAGTTAAATATAGTGGTAAGAATGAATTTTGTTCACGAAATGGCAACTCTATTAGACTACAATCACTCAGAGATGGCGAAATGTTTCGAAATGAAATTCATAACTACAAATTATTACACGAAGAGAAACAGTCACCTCGATCTTTTAGCTCTCAAATTGTTTCTGAAACCTGCACTGTTGCTGAGAATTATCAAATAACTTTTTAGATAGTAGTAAATAAACAATCACGTTCTTTTTTCGCATTTCTCAATTTATTATTTTCAATAAGACTAATATTTAAGTATTTCTTTGGAAGTTTACTAAGGCATTCATAAAGTGATAACTGTTTACAAAAATATTTTTTTCTATATTTTTTGAAATTGAAAGTGGTGTTTTCGAGTGTCATGGCACCAAACTACACAATTCAAAATAAAAGCTGCAATTATTAATTGGTGGTTCCTGGAAATTTCACATTTAAGAAAAAGGAAAATCAAATTCATTGAACTGGAAAAATCTACAATAATTAAAAAAATGGATAACATACCCTGAAAACAATGCATTTAAATAAATTATTTTCTCAATAATCGAAAGAAAAAACAAAATAACGAAGAGGTCAACAAGGATACCACGAGTATAAATTCTCAAACGGAGAAACAGAAAGAATTCTCAGATTTTATAGCAAAGTATATTGAGAATCGACATAATGTTCACGTATTAACACAATACCCTTAACACAAAATTGACGAGCAAAATCTATATGCAAGTTTATAGCTATTTTCGCCATGTTTTTGCAGAGTCCGCAAATTAGAATAATTATCTTCAGATTCAAGATAAATTTATTCCTAATAAAAAAGAAATACTTGAATTTTTTTGTGTTTACATGTTTAACATACGAATGTTTTATGGATTTTTTTCTTAACATACCAAACTGTGTGATGACCATTTCGCTGAAATTTTCTTCTCTTGGTCCGCGACCCGCGGTTGTAAACTGCTAGGGAAGATTATCTCGTCACCAACGTCTCTCTGTGATCAATATTTTTCACTCGTAACTTTAGAAAAACTAATTTTACAATATTGGATAATAGTAAGAGACAATAATGTACAACTGCACGCTGAAGCATGTGTGATACTCTGATTACTATGTACGTATGTATTCTGATTATTTCACCAGAAACAAAGGAACATCACGAAGCTTGCAGATACGGCGGGAATGTCAACAATGATTGTTTTTGTTTCAACTTAAAAAAACGTAATTCATTAAATTATATCTGAAAACATGACGTTACAATTTTTCACATGTTTTTATATATTCGTAATATAATTATTTAAAGCCCAGAGGAAGGTTTTCCAAAAGTAGCCTACGTAATACACTCAAATCACAAAATTACTGTTTAAAATTTTAATTGAGTTTTGAATTGTTTTATAGTAAATTATATAACATATTGTACTCAGTAATAAAACATCACCTTGTAAACACTATACACTAGAAGTACAGACAGTATTTCTTGCTTTATATTCAAATGTCCAATATACTGACAATCATTGTTTACTGTAGGTTATGATGCAAGTAAGCACATCAATATATCTTTGGCAATGTACTAGTTCGTCTTTTATTTAATTTAATATGTCAAAATATACGCAATAGAAACAAAACAAAGGGTTAGTTTAATTTAAATATCCGTTTGGTTTTTTTGAATTCTATTATTGGTACTCCTGAAAATTGAGTTGGAATGAAAAAAGTATAGTTTTGAATCGCACACACAGCAACTTTCATATACAGGGATGCCATATTGGTCGAAAGACAGGCATCAACTTGCCGGAAGAAAATGCATTTTGCTGAATTCCGCCCAATAGGAAGAATTCGTTGTATCCCGGGAGAATTTGGGGCAATGCTTTCTTTTATCATCAATAATTCCCACCTTTTCCTAAAATTTGTGCAAATATCGATGTCTTTTGAATGTTAAACCCTACGGACATGAGTTTTAGCAGATGCAGGTATTCTGAAAAGATGTCAGAACCAGCTTTTTTATTTTTATTTACACAGACGTCGAAAATCGTGCCCACCCTTTTCTAAAAATTGTATAAATATTGATGGCTAGGAAATATACGTGCACGTTTTCTTGAGGCGTGAAATACCAACCCCCGCTCCTTTGCACACATTAGTTGAATAATGGCAACGAGCATTGTGGACAAAATTTGATAACCCGAAATGTTCGCTCCCAAGTAATAGAAAGTATTTTGCATCCAAAAAAGAACTACCAATTTGATATACAATTGCTTGTCAAAATAACCAAACTCTCCCACTCCTCGCGCAACTAGCCAAGCGAGGGCTCAATAAGACGCGTGCGGATAATTCTAGGCTTTATGCACAAGGGTATTCAGTTTTAAACTTCTTGTGAAAGTGCAGCCATTTTGACAATACTAGACATAGTGTCAGAGCTAGAGTTTTTACCGCTCACCTTTTTCACTACTTGGTCATCTGACGGAATTTATCCCTCCGATGGCGGATTTTAACAAAACAGTCTGCTCAAATAATTACCGTTTACGGTATAAATTATACATAAACTTTACTGCTCTCGCTCAATCATTCAATCCTATCTCCAGTTATTCAAGCAATGCAAATTGCCAAGTAAAATATTTCACTATCATGAATAGAGGTTTTCATAAAAAGGTCGAGCACCAGACTTCCACCTTCTGAATAATGACGTTTTTAAACATTTCTCCAGTTTACAATTTTATACAATACAATATTATGAATTGATGCTCCTCTTAGAATTTGCAAAAAAATCCAAGGATCTGAAATACTGCAATGTATACTGGTAATTTTTCTCAATGAATAAAGAAATACGTGAAATTAAGATTATACGCTCTTTTTTGGAGATAATAACCAGACATTTTATCTATGATCCCTTGTCACATAGTTGGTCTATGTCTACGATATTTGACTTTACCACATCAACTCAAACACGATCGCCTTCTCTTTCCGTCACACTGGCTATGAAAAACTTAAGAGCGAGTGCACAGGCCCAGTATGTGGCGGGGGGGGGGGATATCACATCCTAACGATTATAAACAATACTATTCGATTATGAAACACCAACATTTTGACGATTAAGCTTATCACAGTTAATTCAAAAATACTTGAAATTACGTAATTATCCTGACCCTAATAATTATATTGCATTCAACAACGTATTGAAAACGACACATCACAAATTAAAATGATCTCACACGCTTCCAGGTGAAACCAGGTGAGGTGATCACTGGGGCACCTGAGGACTACATGCTTTCTGCGAAAGTTTCCCACAGCTGCAGAATAATTTAATTTTTTATCACAGTTTAATTATGAGCAACAATAGTAATTACCTTTGTTGACAACAATTGCTAGCTAAGAATTCACGATCCTTCATAAAAGTACCTAAAAATTCATCGCAACAATGAATCTTGCATAGGCCAAACAAACAGTGGATTTTTCCAACGTTTATTTCCTATTTTTTACAGCAGAGCCGACAAAATAGTTATTAAGCTAACACCCTCCTCGAAACTAGAAATAAGTGCTTAAGAAAACGTGCGTAGTAACGTAGGAGAAAGCTATTTATCTATGATAGCACCGCAAGTATCCCATACAAACTCCTCAGATTCGCAGCGCTGCGTGTATTGTTTATTATTTATTTATTTTACGTAAAAAAACAGTTGAAACTGCGTATGACGTGGTATGGGGAGAAGTGAATTCTGTGCACATTTTCAAAATTCTGTGATCCCTACACTAATTACATAATACTACACAAATTTTGAAAAAATGAAGAGCTCTCATGAAATAAAATCTATTTTCAAGGATAAATAGGCAATAATTGCAAACAAAATGATTTAGTGATGTTTATTCAACTTGTTGAAATTCTTATTTTTATCTGGGCAGCCGCAGTACGTGTTCTCATGTTCCATTATCTATTCGATACAAAAGCAATTGTTATGTATAGAAGCAAGTTTTTGTGAATTTGTTTTTATTACACACGTATCAAATGTAAATAAAATAAATAAATAAATGCGTAAATAAATAAATAAATAAATAAATAAATAAATGCCTTTATTGGTGGCGAGGCTCAGTTCATTTGGCCCGCTATTCCGCCTGACCACAAATGTAGGATTTTTTGTAACATCATCTATTAGGGACTTGTCATAATTCAGTTTTTTATTGAAAACAATTGAAAATTACATCTGTATAGAAAAGAAAGACGTTAACTACAAATGGAGCGCGGGAAGACAACTCATTACAAAGAACCCATGGACTGTTACTCCCCAAACGATCTCCACCGTCTCAAACGAACGGTTCCGAGCGATAAGCGTGCGTTTCCGGAACGGGCCCCAGCAGGTCCATCCTCTTTAAGCTTCGCAGGGGCGCGACCGCGGGGGAGGGGGGAGGGGGAACGTGGCGCGGTGAGGCCCCGCACAGCGGCGCGTGGTGAAGAATCTTCCCTACGGCTTGCACGTGCCCACACGCCCCCCCCCCCGGCCGCTCCACGCATGCCTCGCGAACGTACCGCTCAACCAACTGCGCCACAGGCAGGGCTGTTTCAAGGGGGCCGAAGTACACCGAAACTATGGGGTCCCTAATAATAAGCCATAACATTACTGGCCCATCCATGATTATTTCTTATACGTTACATTTTGTTTAGGAAGCTGAAAATTGACATTATGTATTATGTGAATTTTGATCAAAATATGATGCAATTTGAGTTATTACTGCGTCTTTAGGTGTGGATATAAAAATTCAAGACTATTCACTGAAAAATTCAATATTAAGAATACATTTTGGAAATATTTGTGGTATTTTAAGTATTAGTATAATAGTTTAATACATTACTAAGTTCTGAAAGTACATAGACTTTATATGATACAAAAATATATCAGGTTTTCACATTAAAAACAAATATTAATGCAAATGAAATTATAAATGTCATATTGTGTTCAAAATTCACATAATAAATAATGTTTTTCAGCTGCCTAAAAAATGGAAACCGATGAAAAAAACTATAACCAGTGGGCTTCTGAGTCTCCCTTATTACATTCTCTTACACTTCCCTTGTATCATATTTTTCCCTTCTTTCAAGCTCTTTGCTCCAATTTGCCAAGCATCCTTTGTGCTTCAGAGCCAAATCACTCATATTTATTTAATGTGGACACATTTTAGTCTATTATTCTGACCTTGCAAAACACAGTCCTACGGTTTTGGCAATGACATCAATTCAACAAGAGTAGTTAACTCAGCATTATCGATATACATCGCAATACAAAAAGATTTATGAAAACTAAAAAAGTGTGAGAACGAAATTTATTTTCGGTGGATGGGTATGGTTTACTGATAACCGCAAATGAATTAATATAGCTTCTCCAAACAGCATGTCTCACATTGATTTGGAAACTGCACTACACCTTTTGTCTTCTAAACATTCCGCTTAGTAGCTTCCATATTTTAACTTAAAGGCCAGCCGCCATCATTCATATTGTGATTATAAAGCATGATTACTTCTACCAGCCAGCAAGATGTAATTAATATTTATTTTTCATTGAAGCAATTAGCTGAAAGCTGTCAATTCAAATCAATAAAAAAGTTGTTTTTTTCTGAAAAGCGAGTTGTATAAAATTCTCGCCTCTCCTTATTGTGTCACTGGCAAGATTCATTCTCAATATAAATCAATCGAAATATTTATGGATGTGAGGATTACGAAGAATTGTGATTTGGTACGCTATACCTCGAATGAATGGAACGGTGTCTGTCTTTATCTCAGTAGTGTTAAACTTTTATACCAATAAATTCTGATTGAAAGTCCATAATATAAATAGACATACAGTTATAAATCCAGAATTTCATAGATCTTTTCTGAAGGATATCGAGAGGAAAGAGAACACTTTGATCTAAGATTTTCTTATGTATTAACATGTGGATAACATGCTTTTACGTCAATTGCCGGAAACAGTTACCTAGAAAATAGAAAATAATTAAATTAGTTTTAAAGATTTTAAAAGTATGATATTGTTAATAATGTCTTTAGACAATGATAAAACAAAATGTATTTGACAAAATGCAATACGTGAATACGCGCATACATACCAATTATGATATATTTCGCAATTACATTTAAATAGCATAAAAAGTGTCAGCAATGGGAGGTTTTGGCAAACCAAGCTTGCTCCATGATACTCAACTCCACACACCATTTTCTTCTGCATACCCTCTACCAAGGTAATATCTTAAGCTTCTCAGTTCACAATTATGGAACTGAGGCTCTATCATGAGAGTCATTACCTCATTTCAGTGGGAACATCTAACACTATAATAGTTGGAATTATCCACAGTTTGTACCATTAGATTTTAGTTATTGAATAATTTGTTGTTAACTAAAAAAACTATGGATACTTTGACGTTTTTCATTAAAACTGCAAATTCTGCCAAAACTAATTTTAACTCAAAAATTCGAATCAAATAATAAATCCCAATATAAGAATGGAAACTTACAAGACAAATTGTTATTAAATGAAAAGTGTTCAGCAATGCGTTATGGGGCTGTCACTGAATCAAGTTTCGTTGTTGAACAAACGCGTGCAACGAATACGTCTGGCTGATTTGCTTATTTGCAAAAATACGTATGCACCATCATATTACCTTCATAAGTAAAGATTAGAATGAAATCATTAATTACCATTTCCAGATTTACATTTTTCTTTCCATTTAAGTGAAACAATGTTTTCACCTTTGTTAACAGTAAAATATCGCAAATGAAACAAAACAGATTTTTTCTGAAAAAGAGTTGTAAACGACACCACGTCCTATTCCAAGATAGAATCTCTGGGCTGAAGGTAACAGAACAGCAGACGTATTTGCGTAGAGTACAAGGTGAACAGAAATTCTGCAGCTCTCCGAGTTCCAGCTACACATACCATTATTCCAGAAGGAGACTAAATTACGCTTCCTGTACACCCTCGTCTCCCTCCCCGGCGCGGAGGGGTGGGCGGGAAGGAGGAGGGGGCAGCTCCTAACATTAGGACGGAGGTGTCCCAGGCGGGAGACAAATCGCTTCCCTAATCTGCGTCCTCTTCAAAGCGCTACAACCGGTGATTAAACTAACTGAGCACGAAGAATGAAGGCTCCGCACAACGCTACATTTGTTTTAAAGAGTACGAATTGCGACGCGGACAAAAGAAATAAGCTCAGATGTACAGCGCTTGGCTCTTCGCTTTTTTAATGTTTTTTTCTGCAGCTGAGTTACTTGTCCGTGTTAATTCCTCAAGGGAATTAAAGTTTGTCGCTAAACGGCGTAATTTGTCAGAAACGAGTATTTAATGAACATTCCAACATTCCAAAAGAACGTGTATGTTAGGAGCGTGAGTAACAATCACCGGTAATGCATTTTGAAAATGGATTTTCTGTGCCTACTAGGGAAATTTAATAACACCATACAGCAATCTTTGTTCAAGAATGTGGGCTGACATATTAAGAGCGTAGTTAATTATCCATGAAACTAAGACGTCTGTCGTCAAAGAAATTTCTTCTTTCTCCTACGCTTTTCTTCATATCTTGAATATAATTGTATCCGGATAATTCTATCTTGATATAAAATCTAAGTGATGAGGTTAAAGTTTATATTTTTATACACTGTTTAATTCCCTCTAAAAATTAATACTAAACAAACTATTAACACTTGATGAGCCTTTTGTTAAATTGTAAATAATTCCGACGCGTAGGGGAGTTCATTCGTTTTATTGTGTGAAGATTCAGAAATGGAATGCACTGACAATCCTCATCCGAAGCCAAACGCGTCACACAGAACCATCTAAAGCAAGACCTTAGCGTCGGATGCGACGTACAATGCCTCGACGTATCGCACACCCACGTTTCCGCCCACAATTCCACCATCGCAGCCCCCCTCCCCTACAGAGATGCCCGCGCTGAACGCACGTCTCGCGTGAAAGCAAGCCGCCTCGCCGCCAAATCAGATTCCTGCGCCGCGCGCGCCGCGGAACGTGTCACGCGAAACGGCGCTAGGCAAAACGGTCGCCGAGGCGGCACCCGCCGCCGCCCCTTCCAGCCCACACAGGCCCCGCCCACGCCTTATCTTCCGCCGCCGCCAACATTCCCCGGCGCACTCAACCTGCGACCCCGCCGTCGCCCCCCCCCGCAGCCTACGCCTCCAACCCACCACGCCCCCGCCTCCGACCACGGCCCCACCTACGACCACGGACAACCTCATTGCCCCTTCCAGCTATCCCAGTTACCAACCCCGCCCTCTCTTCTACTACTGTCTCCACTCGTCTCCATCTCCGCCCTCGCACATGCCACCGTTACAAATTACACCTCAATCCCCGCTTCTACCCATGACCGTGCCGTCTCTTCCAACCCCGCCTCTACCCCCCTCCATGCCTCCATCTCCGACTTCGTCTCCTCTTCTAACCCGCCTCCAAACACACTCCCACCTCCGACCACACCTCCGAACATCCCTCGGTTCTGTGCTGCCTCCGCGTCTGACTCCGCCTCCAACCCTACCTCTGCCACCAACTTCGCCTCAAACCCCGCCTCCCCCTCTAACCTCGCCCCCGCTTCCAAATACCCCCTGCTCCACTCCCGCCTCCACCTTTGAACTCGCCTACTCATTCGACACTTTCTCCTCCACCAACCCCGCCTTCGCTTCTAACTCCACCTCCGCCTTCCCTTCCGCCTCATTACCGCCACCATCCCACCTGCCTCCGCCAATAACCACCCTTGCCTTCAGCGCCTCTTCTACCCCCCGCCTTCACCAATGTCACCGCCTCCTAAATTTCACCGCCCTATCTCACCGCCGGTGTACCGTTTCCACACCCCTGTCACTGCCCCGGGTGCTGCTCGCGCCGACGTGTGCATCTGCGAGACAAATCGTCCTGCGGGCGCCGCCCACGCCCACGCCTCCGCCTCCCGGCAGCGGGGCTTAGCGAGGACGACGTGGCGGCACGCCGGCGCGTCCGCGACGCGGACGGGCGTCGGGCCATTCACGTGGTCGGCGCCGCCGGAAACCCTACCATTTGGAGTGAGGTTGTTTTGGTGACAGTGCAACAAGGCGGTCGACCTAAACATGCGGACGGCTTCTGTGGCAAACGTTCTGCTCTATGAAAGTACAAAGGTCTGGCAGACCGGCCTTGAGGAACACCACGAAAATATCAAAACGTCGGCCAAACAGCCTTATCTGGACAGCCAAGAGCGCTGGCCAGACTGACCGTGGAAGCCTCGCTCCATATATCGCTCCATATATCGACATCGCTCTGCTCCATATAATAGTATAATAAGACGTATACTAGGCCGTCCCAAGGAGCTCGATTCAAGGTATCTTGGTTTCGAATTTATCCGAGACATTGCCCCGAGTCCTTCCTTCCTCTGACAACTCCCTTTCTCCTCTTTCCCCGCCACGCACCATAGGAATCGCAACGGCATCACTATTCTTGCCATTGGAGCGTTTGCTTAAACCGCTGATAACATGCCAAAAGAAATTTTCACGATAATTCTGATATTGAAACCACCATAAAAAAAGAGTCGAAAGAAACTAGAGAGATGAACCAGTTTGCGAATATTATTGGAAAAATAGTGTAACGGAAACAAGAGTTTTATTTTCTTGGAAGACTGAGAAGAAATTTGACAAAAGAGCGTCATTTTCGACTGATGAGACCCTTCAGCAAACCTAATATTCCCTTAATAACCATCAGTATCTTCCGAGGCAATCCAGTTGTCCTGGAAAGCGAGGCATAGATGATTTCAAATGGAGATTTCAACGCAGTAGGTGAAGACAATATACCACTTATTTTATTTATGCATAATAAATCATGCCAATAATAATCAGTTATTTAATGATTGAAAACAAATTATCATTTTTATATATTTCTCGGTCAGAGTTTGGCATATTGTTAGAGAAATGTGGCTGAGATAAAGAAGATAAGTTTGAAATGCCAGGCTCTCTGGGAAACCGGTGTGCAATCGCTCAAGATCAGTGCGAATTGCAGGAGATTAGCGCTATTTAGAAATACATTATGCACTATTGTTATCTTGGTTATATTTATGTTTTATTGGTTTCAAAACTTAATTGTTTTGGAGTATATTCATAAGTCATGTTCTCATAGTTCATGGGAGTAGAACTTTCACCTACCAGTCTACACCTACTTACACCTACAAAGTATCTACATACGAAATCTGACAAAGAAAAAATATTTTCCTTTCCGTGTCATGTAGAAAACATTGGAATCTTCACAATCAAAGTTACCTAGCATCATATTGCCACTTAATCTATTGTGATTAATATTTCCTTTAACATCTTCAAACACGTGGGATGGATGAGATTGGTAAGTAAATTAAATTATTAATTTGTCCTAGAATTTACACAGAATTCCCAAATGCGAGCATGTCATAACAATACATTGAATGAATTTCTCATTAAGAATTTTGTCGGATCTTCAGGGATGACGGTGCGGACAGTCGGTTGGTGAACGATGATGCGTATTTTGACCTCGAGCCACGCTGATAGGGCGTGGTTCAATCGTCACGAGTCTTCCAGACATTCAGTCTGCACTGCGACAGACATCTTCATTATCAGACATCAGTTACCCAGGAGCCGACCTAGAGAGTGCTCCACCCATTGCTCCACCGACATTGCAAATTTCAAACACAGCTGCAAAAGGAGTGGAAGAATTAGTTCGACTGAATCACGGCGTATCAGCTCGAAACGCAATATCAGGACAATTGACGCCGGTCTTGGCGTCCCATTCGTGCCTTGTTTTAAAATGGTAGAGATAGTCAATTTCCACAGTGAATCACCTAACAATCTACGAGTACAAATTACCTAGTTATGAAATCCCCTATTGAAATCCATTTGCCACAATGTTTGAGCCTTAACAGATCTCGCAGGGGCCCCACAGCATTTCCGTGGCCAGAGCTGGGCTGGACGGACGGTGCGGCGGGAGATCCGAGGTGTCAGTGCCAGTGGTGGCGGTTGTGGGGACGGGGAGCGGGGACCGGCAGTGGGAGCGGCGCGCCCCCCACAAAGCGCTAAGCCCAGGCACAAACATGAGGGCGCGTCGCTCCGACAGCCCGCATGCAGCCTCGCGGGAATTTCGACACTGCGCGCGCCTCGCGCTGCCGCGCCGTGAGGTGCGATGGCGCGGGGCGCGGCGGGGAGGGAGGGGAGGGGGTGGGGAGGGGAGGGGGTGGGGAGGGGAGGGGCGCCCGGCCTGCAGGGAACGTGGCGTCGGGAAGCAGTATTTTTTCTCGGCGGACGTTTACACCTGCAGGCCGCCGAAAGGGAGGCGCTTTGGCACGCGTGAAGACCAGTGACCTCCGCAGGGCCTATGGCACTATTGTAGGAACGACACGTGATGCAGTCGACTCCTCCCACCTCTGGCTGTCCGGGTTTAAATCACGGTCGATTCCAACGGAAATCGTTGTGGACAAAGGGGGTCGGGAATCACCCAAGTTCCCCGCCTCTCATTCGATCATTGCTGCATTATCCTTCATTTCATTTCATCATCACCAATCCACTAAAATCATTTATTTCAGGTATGTCTGGAAAAACTAGAACTGAGCATAATGGAGTACGTTTATTTGCACACTAAACGTATTTGGATGGGTTTGTTCTCCATTTCACGGCAACGGCTACATATTCCCCTGCCAATACGCTCTACTCTTAGTGCTACAGCCTTTATCACCTTTGTGTTCGACCTGGCCTATACTCTCTCCATACACTTATCGCTTCCCTTGTAGGATCGTATTCTCCAACAATTCTCGTGATATCAGTAATAGATTGTTTGCGCGAGATGTTTGTTCAGATGAAGTTCTCAGAAATCGATATTCAAATGTTCGATTCGTTGTGATATGTAGCGTTTATTTATATATTATCCTTGTGTATTATTTGTGGTGTTACATATATTGGTAATAAATTCTACAAAAGACCCATAGTTTAAGTACTGAATGAGATGTCACCAAATAATGTAATTAAATATGCAAAGAACTCTTTGGTTCTGTATTCATATATTAGTTGCTAAAATAGATGTACCGGTGGAAATTCATCAAGAAGCCAAAGATGTTTTAATTTTGCTTTCAAATCGGTGAATATATAATCGTCACTTTTCGATGAATCGTTCATCACATCAGAGAATTGAATTTTCAGACGCGTATGCATTTCAAGAAATGTCTAGAGACTCGCGTAACATTTCGGAATCTACTTTGATGACAATAATTTGCACATAATTGTAGGTGACTATCACGATTATGTAGCAAAATTACAGAGGAGTTTGTATTAAGATATCTAGTAAGAGTGAAATTTATAGACGTTCGAATTGAAGTTGCATAACCGTGCTCTAAGAGCATTAACTGACAGAAGTCTGGCGTCACCACGTTCAACATTGCACTTCTTCCCATACGTCATACACAGTTCTTAAGAGATTTCAACGTTAAATAAATAAAGTTACGGGAAGTTGGCCAGTATCAGGCGGTGGGTGTGGTGAGGGTACAGGATTGTGAATCAGCTTAGCGCCCGCGTGGCGAAAGACTCTTCCGTTCCGTCCCGTTCCGTTCCGTTCCGTTCCGTTCTGTTCAGCTACAAAGTGTGCATCGCCTTCCCGTCACCACTAACCTCCACATCGCCCATTCGTGCCTCAATAGAGCCCGCAGTGTTTACGCAGGCAGAACGGTCGATCGGTGGGGAAGGTTTCGCTGTCTCTCTCTGACAGCTCATTAAGCTCCGGGGCTTCCCGCAGCAGTTTAAGTCATAAAATTTAATGGCATGAATCACAAATGCACCACTCTAACTTCATGTATTTTACAAGTCGAGTACTTGTGGTAACTCCACGGAATTGTTTCTGCCTTGAACACACGTTAGTATCTGAAGTCTCTATTCCCCCGATGAATTACACGCAAACGGAAAGGAATTTGAAGCTATGTTTAGCGTAAAACGCAACTAAATAAGTTATTCCTCACGAGAGAGAGAGAGAGAGAGAGAGAGAGAGAGAGAGAGAGAGAGAGAGAGAGAGAGAGAGAGAGAGAGAGAGGGAAGAGAGAGGGCGGAAATAGAGAAAAACAACATACCTTTCTTATTCGTTACTTCACTACCAACTTGTTTTAAAATGTGATTTAAAATAAAAAATATACATAAAAATATTTATATCCGTATTACTAATTTACAATTAGCACGCAGAAAGTGAATGAAAACTATGCAACCTCCGGACATAAAGAGATCTGTCTGTGGCTTTGTTAGATACTCAGGGACTCGAAAAAAAAACGAAATCGTTTCGATTTCGATTGAAAAACGCAAATATTTCTGTTATTTCCCCTGTTCTCATTCTGCACATCCCGACTGAATTGTTATACTTAAGACAAAGTGCGTCACTGCTTAAGACAAAGTTGACGTCATACGACTGCAAGGTTCCAAGGTAGAGGCTGCCCGTAATTTACACATTTACTATTCACGCGTTGTGCTATATTCTTGGAGAATAAGAAACTGTTATACTGTATGTCTCCTATGGTATTGCAATATTCGTAAAGACTGTTTTAGTAAAAATATTTCTGTGGCTTGCTCCAACAAGAGCCAAAGTCAAAATTCAAAGTTTTACAGAATGGGTGGTTTTCTTATACAATTGAAATGACAAAATAATCGTAGGGCAATGTACATAGAGTGAAATCCAGAGATAAGTTCGTCTTTTGATTTTGGCCTTCCTTGTACTGAAAAAGGGGCTTTAAATCACACACAGCCATACAAACAGAAAATCACTAAGTACTGCCATTGACCACTGACTGAAACTGACTTGTTGCATCCAGACACAGATTTGATTTACTGCTGTATTAAACGAGATTTTTTATATAATCTTCATCGATGCGCGTTCTACTTTTTGGAAAACAACTGTTTTTCTAGTAGTCTTTTCGGTGTTTAGCCAATTGTAGATACAGGTCAATTGTCCAATATAAAATATAAGTATGACGCTCTATTGATATCCTACGTTGAAAGTATCCAGTTTCCTCGTGATAGATGTATACGCTTATAAAATGTACTACATAAAATTTGAATTTTCGAAAATATTTTTAACTTTGTGAACTTGCATCCTTGTTAGAAAACATAAACAAAAACATGTTTAATTAATTCCCCCTATCCGCTAATTAGAATGTGGTAACGCATCGGATATTTTCATCGACAATCTTGGACAGGAAATAATACAAAATCAAAACAATCAATTTATTCACCATGGTTATGAGTGTCCATTTATCATCCATTTCCTGTAATTTGTGACATTTCTGCAGGGAGTGCATTTCGTATTCTCTGAAAAGAGTAACCCATGTCATAACACAACAGTTAAAACCTAAGTTTTCAGTGTTCAGTTTTCATTTCTGTTTATATTAAGAGTTAATGTTTACGAAAATATATAATTGTCGCTCAAAGAAAAGTATTTAATACACTTTAAAAATATGTTGCGGTTATTTGTGATGCCGTGTTTATAATTCATTTGTATGTTTTTTATACTCATACATAGTGTAAAAGAACTTAAAGCTTCATTTAATTAAAATCCGTTCAAGTTTATACAAAATTTAAACATTAAAATAGTTTATATACGAGATCACGCAAAGATGTGAAATCACAATCCACATTTTAAGTTTTATTATTATAAGTAGATATCATGTGATCAGTTTACAAGTAGGGGATATTCATTATTTTATTAGTAATCATGAGTATCTTGAAGCTCTTTTTAATGTCCGATCTTAAAGTATTTTTCAACATAAAATACACATGAGTTGGGACATATTTCGTGTCTCTTTTATTAGGAATAAAGTGACGAACTAACTCTTCAACACTCGAACAGACAAATTTGAGTAGTTCATAACTACGGAATGTGCAGATGTTAACCTTATTGACTACAGCTTTGGGAAACAATTTTTTTTTTTAAAATCGGCCGTACCATGACAATAACATTACTGAGCGACAATTTAGTGTCGTGCATTTCAATTTGTCAGCTTTTACATTAAACTCGTAAAACGCAGTTCTCATCAAATGAGTTTATTAAATGAAACGCATTTGACACAATAGACATTTTTCCATTAGTTGAAAAGCATAAAAATTGTAATACTCGCAAATTACTTGCGAAGAATGGTTAATGGGCATTTTTGTATATTTCTTGCAGTGGTCGAAATAAAAACATTACTAGTGAAATAAAAATGATAACAATGTTATCTCACAATGATATATTCAAGCTAAAATTCCTGAAAAAAATAATGGAGAATAAAACTGGTATCATGGAATTATTACATTCCTATCTCGTAAAATAAGAGCAGTTATATTACATTAGTTTCTAAAAATGTAGCAAGAAAAACAGGTAAAATATAAAATAGTGATTTGTGAAATTAGTTCATTTGTTTGGGGTGTTCAATTACTATTGGAGTCTTTAAGTAGTTTATTTTGTAAAGAATGTAAAATGGAAAATGTATCTCTATAAAGTGTGATTCCGAAAAACGTTTTTTTAAGAACCTAGAACATTGAAGACAAACGTTTTATTCATATTAAGAATGACTTGTGCTGGTAATTCATTAGTACCACTGCCGTAGAGTGAAAAGAACATAAGCCAGATGCATCTCATATTAGTGAACCGCTTGATTGCGTGAAGGAAGAGCGAAACAAAGTTGCACAGCCGGAGTATCCACAGCAACTCCATTCCAACGTTAAAAACAGCCGCTGGCAATTCCAGCAGCAAGCCGAAAATCCAACACAAAGTCGTATTCTACCGCGCGCTTCCCGACCGTTTGGGCGGCGGGGCGGAGCCCACCAGGCAGCGCAGATAGGGCAGCGGCAGCGGGCGCCCGCCGATAAATCACGCTTAATTTGCCACGACGATCCCGTCGCGACCGAGCAAACATGCCGCCCGCCGCCTTCCTCCAAACAAGTGGGGTCGCCGCCCCGCCCACTTTTTCCCGCTCTCTGTCTAGCCCCTCTCAACCCATTTACACCCACCCTCGCCTAATCAGCCCAGCCCCGTCCCCACGCGCTCATCTCCTTCCCCTCCCGTGCCGCTCCACCCCACTTGGCTCCGACCCGTCCCGGTTCGCTCTGCTCCGTCCCGCTCCGTCCCTCTCCGTCCCTCTCCGTCCCTCTCCGTCCCTCTCCATCCCTCTCCGTCCCTCTCCGTCCCTCTCCGTCCCGCTCCGTCCCGCTCCGTCCCGCTCCGTCCCGCTCCGTCCCGCTCCGTCCCTCTCCGTCCCGCTCCGTCCCGCTCCGTCCCGCTCCGTCCCGCTCCGACCCGCTCCGTCCCGCTCCGTCCTGCCGTCCCGCTCCGTCCCGCTCCGTCCCGCCGTCCCGCCCCGCTCCGCCTGTCCCGCGTCCGTCCCGCTCCGTCCCGCCCGTCCCGCTCCGTCCGTCCCGCGTCCGTCCCGCTCCGTCCCGCTCCGTCCCGCTCCGTCCCGCTCCGTCCCGCTCCGTCCCGCTCCGTCCCGCTCCGTCCCGCTCCGTCCCGCTCCGTCCCGCTCCGTCGCGCTCCGTCCCGCTCCGTCCCGCTCCGTCCCGCTCCGTCCCGCTCCGTCCCGCTCCGTCCCGCTCCGTCCCGCTCCGTCCCGCTCCGTCCCGCTCCGTCCCGCTTCGTCCCGCTTCGTCCCGCGCCGTCCCGCGCCGTCCCGCGCCGTCCCGCGCCGTCCCGCGCCGTCCCGCGCCGTCCCGCGCCGTCCCGCGCCGTCCCGCTCCGTGCCGCTCTGACCAACCTGCCCCGCCCCGTTCCCTTTCGTTTCGTTCCGTTCCGTTCCGCCACGCACAGCCCATCCAGCCCCGAGCTTTACCGCCCCTCCCCGCTTGTGAGGCGGTAGGCGGCCATTAGCCCGGCTTACCTGCGCAGCTGGCGCGGGCGCCCATTGCCCTCGCTAGCGCCCCGCGCGGCGCCGCCTCGCAACACCGGTCGTATATTCTTCGAGAGGGACGTCGCCGGAGTCAGCCGCCAACAGCAGCGACGAGGAGGCCGCATGTAGGATAGGAGCAATGGTGGAAAAGGTAGACTTGGTGGCGATGACAGCAGGAAGGGAAGGAACTTGTGGTGGATGTAGCATTTGTACCAACGGTAGGGGGTCAAGGAGTCAGTGTTGGAAATACGTGCTGGGTGGTCGTAATGATAGTGGTGGTTGTGGAGGGGATTACGTGTCTTTCAGAAGGTGTGAGACAGATAGTTCAGGAGGCAGTGATGTTGTAGGTGGCGATGGTATCAGTGGTTGCTGCTGGAAGTTGCGGTGATGAAGGAGCAGCGTTGAAATAAGGTGTGATGCGAGTGGCGTAGGTGACGGTGTTATCGGCGGCAGAAGTTGTGCGGGCAGTACAAAAAGCAGTTGAGGCGGCAGAGGAAAAGGTGCCTTGGTGACGGTGGTGATAGCAGAGGTCATGATTGCAGCGGTTGGGATAATGATGGTTATGACGATGGAAATTGTACCGATAGCGATGGCAATGGCGATGGAGATGGGGTAGTGATGGAGATGGCAATGACGATTGCGATGGCAATGGTGATGGCACTGGCGACGGTAAACGTGCCAAAGGCAACGCAGATGGTGGTGGCGATGGTGCCGGAGGCGCTCCGAGAACGGTGGCGGCAGCGGTGCTGATGGCGACGGTGGTGGTCGAGGAGTTAACACGAGGTGGGGCCGGGGGATCGCAGCGAGACGCTAGATATCAGGCCGTGGCGACGGTGTAAATTACTGCCGCGCTAAATCTCCCGACGACACTGCCATCCGCCCCTTCCCAATCGATGGAGACCGCGTGCCACTCGGAAAATACTGAATGCCAGGAACAGCGCAGACAATTGGACACCTTTCAACGGGCCTTTAAGAAACCATTTGCCCCTTTCCGAAGACTCTCGTTTCATCTCTGGTGACTATGGGTTCAAATGTAAGACTAATATCTTCATAGAGGTTAAAATTTCATGGGTAAGAGTGTTGACTTACAAGCAGTCCAACCTTCACAATCGCCAGATACTTTTCATATCTTCGGGTATCAAAATTCATATTCGTGGCGTAAGGCGCTTGTCGTAACTTTTTGTCGTAGCTACAGACAAAGGGAAGAAGACATATTTGTTCATTTATTTTTATGTCGAAAAAAGTTAAAAACTGTTTGCGACGTACCAGGCAAGAAGGGAATTCTGTGCACGAAAGGTAAACTTTGAAGGCAGACGTACATGAATATTTTCGCTATTAATTAAGAAGGTAGTAGTTTTATAAAGATTTTCAGAGGCAAATTTTGAGTAAAAATATGGGATATGTATGGGAACAATTAAAAAATAAAGAACTGAAAAGGAAAAAAGATAGCGGCACAATATTTCAAGAGCAATTTTAAATGAAACGTTTGCTTTTCAAGGACGAAAATGGTTGCAAATCTTTACTAACAAATAATCAGTGTCAAAAAATATTTAAATAAAAAACAATATGGTTTTGTTTTTTTAGAAAACGATTACCCTTTAACATATGTAGTAGAAAACGTGATGAACAAAAGTCACATTGAAAAATCGTTATGAAGTTCCCAACACGTACAAGTCAAATTCGAGTTCTTCCCGTGCTACCATGGAGTCTATTCCTTCTATTAAATTTTAGTTTATTGATTTTGATAATGTCCACTTCATAAGCCATCGTACTGTTCGGCGTTTTCTTTCCTTTACACAACGGTTTAAAATGTACGCTGAGATAGTCCCTAATTTGAAGAACTACCCAGAAATAAAGGTAAAGTTCTGTCCCCTTTTATTTTGCAGAGAGCTCTGGTATTAAAGGAGGTCATTATGGCTTTGAAAATCGATATTATTATTATTATTATTATTATTTTATTATTATTATTATTATTATTATTATTATTATTATTATTATTATTATTATTATTTATTATTATTATTGATGTAATGTTAACACTCTTACTTCAAATGGTTAGGCAAACAGCATGTGTTTTACCAATGAAAATGTCACTTTATTAATATATTACGAAATATTAGCGGGTCATTTTTGACCCAATACAGATATTTGATTAATATTTCTGTTGGCCAACAGTACGAAATGATGAATGATGATTTACAGAAGACGATTTACAGGGCGCATTATGGTCTTCGTCATTTTCACCACATTCTCAAAGAAATCGTTACCACGCCTTACGCGGGAGTCGAACCCCCCAACCCCATCCAAAATCGGTTGCCTCCGCCTTTGCCTACACTATTCAAGCGCGGCTCACACGCGCTTAAAACAGTCCTTCGTTGAAGCGCAACGGTGTTTCTGCGGGGCCCGATAAACCTTATGTTGGAACACGCCCGTTTGAGGACCTCCGTGTAAAGGCATCCAGCGTAAACTTTCCAGACGCAACGCGGGGCGGGGCGGGGCGGCGTGACGGGGCGGGGCGTGGCGTGCAAGAGGCTGTGGCCGGTGGAGTGTGGCATGCGAGTACACAAGATTCCACTCGACGCCCGCCGAGGCGTGGAGCGGTGCGGAGCGGAGCGGCGGGGCGGGGGTGTGGCGGGGGCGTGCCACATCCTGCCTAATGGGAGGCGCGTGTTATATAAAGACCACAGAACTCCATTCCCTTCACGGTTGACAGATGTGTACTAAGAAAAACCGTCACCAGAAGAATAAAAATTGGCCCAATTTCGTCACAAGAATGAGCCGATAAACCTGAAGAGTTTTGAGACTATACTGCAGGGAACAATTCATAATAGCTGCACAATCCAAAGTATTTGTGAATTTAATAAGACATCATTTTTTTAAGTTTTTCGGAAAATATAGGTATGATTGATGAATCAGTGAAAAGGCAAATAATGCAGTAAACAATGACTCCAACCGGTGGGCGGAATTTGGCAAATTACATTTTCTTTCCGAGAGTCGAGGTCTTTCCCGAATTTGGCGAGCTTCCGCCCAATATGGCATTCCTGGTTCTTTCCTGTCAAAGCCTTGGCTGCTGGTCCTCTGTTGACGATTGAGCGTTTCTCGATACTACCTATGATAGTCGGGTTTGACAAATAATGATGCTCACTGTGATTTTTGATTACATCACCTTTCTAGAGTCAATCTATTTATTTATTTATTTATTTATTTAGCCAAAAACAGTCAAAAACTGTATGTGACGTATGGGGGAGAAAAATCGCAGAAAAGACGTTGAGAAAGCTGGTATTTGGCTTTATCCTAATATTTTTAATAGATAGATTCTTAACTTAATCACTGAATATCATAAGATCGTAGAAGTTTTTAGAAGATCGTAGTTTGCTCTCATCATCTATACCACAAGTACAAAATGAAAACATCCACACTTGTATGTATTTACAAACCAAGTGCGTGTCAACATTTTCTATAACTGATGCAGAATTTTGATAGTTTTTATTTCTTTAACAAAATAAAATGTGCTTCAAAATCTTATGAAATCGGCGTTGCCACACTTACCCTTTTGCACAATGTTAGGCTGTTTAACAATTTTGTTTTAATGTTATCACGTATAAACAAACTTCTTCTAAACTAAAACACACCGGTAAAAATTAATCCATGCTGTTGGGCCTTTCAAACTTTTTAAATTCAATTACCTTTTGCATAAACAGAACATAATAACCTACATTTGATTGGCGTATTTGTAACAATTGACTAACTGCAGTCTCGACAATGTGTACGTACAGTACTGGCTTTGAATATACAGCATATGTATCTAAACACAACAATACTTCGAAAGCTTCCAATTTTTCTCAAAACCGTTCAAACAATCTAAGAAAAAATTGTTTTTCTCTCAAAGAATATTCTAAAACAACCCTAGATTGCGATGTTCAAACACGATTGTCGATTAAAACTATGCTGGTTAGCAAGTTATTTTTAGTTTAGAAAATAATGAACTTTGAGAGTTGTACCACTGCCGCAAATAGCAATATTGCTTCTAATCCTTACAATTTTTGGAAACAAAACACATCTTTGACAGTTTATTGGAAATTTCAGAAACTCTGATCTAAGTATTTTCCAATGGCAAATCTACTTCATCATTGTAATCAGTAGGTACCGAATTTTAGTGCATTATGAAATGTTCCCCCAGCAGTCCCCTCCATTTTTCCCTGAACGTATGTTTAGTTGGCATGTCTGTAATCACTCAAATTCCAAACACAATTTTATGGTATGTATCAGCAAATAGCTAAATATTCTGCAGATTTTCCTCAAAAAATTTTGTCATTACTTATATATTTTAGGTTCCTCAAATGTCTTGAGAACTTGAGAAGATAATATTAGCATTTTAATAAGAAATATTTTTACTGTAATAATTGTTTATCGATATTGCGAGTTTCTAGAAATGCTTCAAGGTCATATCAGTTCTCTTGCTTCCGCATTTGATTCTATCTGTAAAAGATACCATTCCACTAAAATTCCATTACATGCCCTTTATGCATCGTTGAATAAATTCAAGATGCATGAAAATCACAATATAGAAAAATGTCATCCGGAATTGACATCGAACAAACTGATGGAAGGAAGAGGAATTCAAATATGCGAAAACGATCGGAGAGATTACTGGCTCCCAGGTGAACGACCGATAACCAGGAAAATCAGAACAAGGAAACATCCACGTCGGCTTCAAACTGAAATCCAAGCTTTAAGCTGCCTGATGTGCACCGGCCCGCACCAGCTGCTGCGATGTCACTCAGAAAGAGAAGCTGCCCCTTCCTGCTTCTCTTCCTTGCCAAGACTTCCTTCACCTCGCCAATTACAATTCCTTGGCCCTTCTCCTTTGCCTCGCCTCCATTCCCAGCTTACCCACGCTCCATTTCAAACTGGCCGCCGCTCTTCCCTACCCCACACATTTCCCTATTTCATCCCAACTTCACACCTCCCAAACTATTCCAACCCATCCCACCCCACCTCATCCAATACCGTTTCACCCCACCCCATCCCATCCCATCCCATCTCACCCCATCCCACCCCACCCCACCTCACCCATCTCACCCCACCTCACCTCACCCCATCTCACCCCTCCTCCCCCCACCTCATCCCAACTCACCCCACCTCAGCTCACCTCAGCTCAGCTCACCTCACAACCCATCCCATCCCACACCACCCCAAACCAACCCTTACCGCCCCGCCCCATCCCATGCCATGCCATGCCATGCCATGCCATGCCACGCTATTTCATTGCATTGCATTTCATCGCAGCCCATCCCACCCTCCGCATCTCTTTCATCGTCGTCGTCCCCCCCACCTAACCCCACCCTCCCCCGTCCAGCGCCGTTCCGAGCAACCCTCCCTCTGCCCACCCCGCCGCATCGCCTGCTCCGCTCCATGCCCCACTCGTCCCCGCTCTGCCCCGCCGCCCTCCGCTGTTTCCTGCCCGCCACGTCACCCGTCCGCGCATCGCGACGCGCGCAGCCGTGGCCGCCTATGTGCCCGCTCCCAGAAGCCGCTTCTATTATTTACTCTCAGATTCTGGCTCTCCTGCCAGAGGCACGTGAAGGTTTACCGCGGATGCTACTTCGCGGATGATTTTTGCTTGTCGGAAGGCACGTTTTCGTAGAGTGCTAGTTTATTCACAGCATTTAGCATTTAAACATTCATTTGATAAGTATAATTTACTCGTCTTAGTTCATTATAATCTAGAGATTACGAAAGTAATTATGTCAGTTAGCCTTGTTAAGTCTTTAAAACTTTTTATTCAATTGAAGATTGATGAAATGTGCCGTACTGTTTTACTCATTCTTGATCTAGTTTTATGTAATATAAGGCATAACGTTATGGAAAATATTTCCATTGTATAAACGTCGAAATTTCAGAGCAACACTGCTGATCAGACACGTCGACGAGTTCTTAATTCTTTGCAATAGTTGGTCATTAAAATTAGAAGCTTACTATCATCATGACAAAATAGTCGTAAAAATGTCGCAAGAAGAGATTTTCGTGCAATTCTAATATTTATACACATACATTACTAAAAACTATTGGTTCAATCTCAAGTTTTATTTTCGTCCAGTTGATTTCACTGTGCGTTCTAATTAGAGAAAACGCTTATTTCGATTCAGCCTAAAATAACATTATCTTCTTGAATATATCGAGTTCTAATAATTTCTTTACATCTACATTATGGATAAGTAAACAAATCATCTCATTATAAAATCTAAAATATACTGCCCCGTTATCAATAGTTTTACACTACGCATTTAAAGTAGAGCTAAAGTTTTAATTTCCTAAGTGTTATGACTTAAAGAGCATTTAGAAATATATATCCTTTCAAATGGCTTCAAGATGTCCCTTCCTTCTAGGAAATTACATCGAGTTTTCCAAGTATTTTTGCGAAAGAGATGGTCTACAAAAAGTATAGAATAGTAAACAGAATTAGCAGGACGAAATCGATACGTACTAACGACGTTTAATTACTTCCAAATGAAAAAATAAATACAATGGAATAGCCTCTATCGATGAATTCCACTCTCGATTAGCGCATTAAGCGTGATACGTAAACTGTATCGAAAATCGCATTATTTTAATTAATCCGATGGAGTGTAATAGAGCCAGATGGGTAGTTGCAAGAGGTATTACTGGATTGGGGAGATGAACATTCATGTGTAAGCACACATGGAGACTTTTGCACAAAAATAAACATCTCTTTGTATGCTGCAGGAATACCGGGACCTTCGCAGTAGAGGACGTCAAATAATTTTAGTTTATTGCAAATAACGGAGATTCACTGAAAAAATTACATTTCAATAATGCGAAAAGAAGAATCTAAATATTTCCAAAAGTGAAATGGATTTTTTCGTGAATTAATCAATCACAATTCATCATCGACTGATATTCAATGTTTAATAAAACAACCATTAAAATTAAATACTCCATTATGTGGAATGCAGGGTTGAAGGAAGACATCCAAATAGCTGTGGAGGTCTGCACGAGTACTATAAAAATGATTCGTTTTGTATTCTATAACTCTAATTAAAAGTTTATTGCATAAATAACACGACATATCATTGTTCGGGTCTACGTATATGGTCGTCCTGTTGACTCTCTTATTCAATAAAATGACATTTTATAGTTTTTTATGTTACAAGATAACTAAGTTCGTCTTCAAGAACAAGGCTGTGCGGTTAACTGAGTTGCGTAGCAATAGGGAATACTATTTACAGAGGTATATCACAAGAGGCAAGGATTAAGATGTAAATAATGTTTCAAAGGGTGAAAAAAAATGTTGATGGATATTGAAATCACGTATACCTTTAACTCGTTAGATCAATAATCCGGAATCTTGCACTCAAAGTACAGCAATATTTATAATTTTCTTATTAGTTTAATTTGACAACAACAAAGGACAAATGAAGTACTTTATATACATCTCGTTTGCTTTTAATTAATATTGAATTAATATTATTTTAGAGATTGTAAATTTTTTACAACTCAGTAAAGTAGCATTGTTCCCAAATAGGACTCTCCCCTCTGGTAGGCAAAATCTTAATAATAAACCCGTCTTTTCTGCATTAGCACTGACATTGAATCGTCTTAGTAAAATAACCACTAATGAATCATAAATGAAGGAAACAGAGGCAGGTGAAGTCTGAAAACTGCGAATAATCACACTCATATTCGTATTATCCCTCAGACATTTGAAATGGATCGATCAGGTATTGAAATCCGGGTCCAAGAGTGGAAGGAAAACGGACTGGTCAGCAAGGTAATCATTGGGGAGTGATGTATCGTAGATTTTTGGTAAATAATAAACATATTTGTTGTTACATTGAATATTATTTATATACTTTATATATCATACTATACCATATATTATTGTTTAAATAATTACGTAATTCGAACATAAATATTTAAATCATTTTGCCAAATATAGGAAAGCAAACGAAAGTTCTACACTTTTCGAGGAGGGGGCATGGCCCCCATGCCCCCCCCCATGAATCCACCAGCGCTGGTCTGCCCACTACACTTCAGCCGCACTCCGCCCATCGACGTATTTTTTAAATGGCGATTCCAGAACTCTCGGGAGGGAATTCAGGACGAGCCTGCCGGCCGTGGCGTCCTCAGCGTAAATTACCCCATTTCCCCAGACGCATCTCCCAAGTCTCGCCTCGCGAGTTGCGCGGACGTGCGCCATTGCGGAAATGGAGCGGACACGTGGAACGTGCCTTCATTTGTCTCACGCGGTCCGTGCCCAGCGGCCTCGCCGGGGAGCCCGCAATGGCCGCGTTTGCTGCTACGTCAACTCCACCAACTCCGCGCGACACCCTCAGCAGGTTGGCAGTGCCGAAAGGTCTCCGACAGAGCCACAAGTGTTTCGGGACGGCATGGTGATTTCGTGGCAGTATTCTCTTGTCTCTAATGGCGAAAAAATACACTAAGTGGCTAAAGTAGTATCAAGATTGTCCTTTTCATCGTTTTTTGTCATTGCAAATGACCCACAAAACGTCGACGTTCAAAGGAACATGAAGCAAAATGAGGGACATAGACAAGCTCGCTCTGACAATGTCGCCCAGAGACCTCGCCGGGGAACCCGCAATTGCGGCGTTTGCTGCTACGTCAACTTTACGAACTCGGCGACACCCTGAGCAGGTTGGCAGTGCCGAAAGGTCTCCGACAGAGCCACAAGTGTTCCGGAACGACATGGTGGTTTTGTCGTAGTATTCTCTCGCCTCTAATGGCGGAAGAAACACAGTAAGTGGCCAAATGGCATCACGACTGTTCCCCTTCAACGTTTTTTGTCGTTGCAAATGACCCACAAAACGTCGAAATTCAAAGCAACATTACGCAAAACGAGGGACATAGACAAGCTCGCTCTGATAATGTCGCAGAATGACACAAGAGGTACAATATGAATTTAAACAAATAAAGAAACGAAGAGATGCGCCTCATGTCAAACCTTTTCCTCGCATTTGCCTTGCAAAAGGCAAAATTCCAAAATTGTAATGATTTGGAGAAAATATAAGATTTTGAATATTACAATAAAATATGTTCACCCACCTCTACTAAGCAGTCCCCTCAAGAACGGCTACTGCTTCGTGGAACCAATTATTTTTTCCTTAAGATCTGTGTAAATATTCTCTTCTTTCACTGACCACCCAATTATGCACAATTCTTAGAGTTCATGTTCATCTTGGGGCGATTCTTCACTTAAAAAATGTTTTTCTCATTCCGCAGTGTTCTTGTGAAGTTTTCTAACCCCTGCTTCACTTCCACGACTTCTCTTGTTGTCTCTTTCCTTCTTCATCACTTGTAGAAATCCTAATGGGATGTAACAGTATATCATGGACTTTCTCGTATTATTTCTAGAAGTTGCGAAAAAGTTTAATAATTATATAGCAGATTATCTATTTCTAATTTTCCAGTTATCGTACGTAAATCTCTTTTCATGTTTGAAACGTAGCACACATCTATTTTTTTAAGTCAATGGAACTACATTCACAAATGCATCGGTAAAACGCTATAAAATACTATACTCCTTTTCCGGCATTTTTGTGAATCTATGCATCCAACATAATTAAACTTAATTTTGTAATACAAATTAAACAAGTATTTTAATCGATACTTTTAGGGTACCTCTCTGTGCCTGAAAATGGATGCACCGCCCTACTGTAATATGTTCAAATATTTATTAAAATATTCATTAAGAACTTGCTAAACATTAATAAAACTTTTCAATATGAAAATACCTGCTAAAGACTCCACACCATGCTAGTTTAATGTTACAATATTTGGCATTGGTTAATATTTTCTGAGAAACAATACTCTAACAAACAATTTCTTCTCTGACAGCAGGTCATTATGAACTTTTGAGTTGTTTGCTCAATGGCTTTTTGAAGATTTTGTCATCATAGAAATAGGAACCAGCGTGTGACGAATAGTAAATCTCACAGTTTTTTTCTGGTGATTTTTCTTGGAAATTGGAGTTACTAATTGAAGTTCACAAGCTGAAGTCTATTAATTAAATTATTTAAATAATGTTCATTAAATTCAATCTTTTACAGAGATATAAATGTCCTTTCATGCTGTGATTTGAATTATTTCAAACCATCTCACAAATGTTTATCTTTAAACTCTTGCCTTTTTTGTTGAATTGTTAATTTTTATCTCATTTAAGCAATTAAGTGGAGTATTTGTCTTCACATTAGAGTTTAATACTATGACCATTCGTACAAAGGTTTTTTCTTCAAAGAAAAATGTATTTGTCTTCACTTCGGGTATAAAATTTCCAGTTTTCAGAAATTTGGAGAAATGAAATCCAAAAACCTTGAATGTTGACGAATTACAAAATAATCCTTTTTGTTATCGACTGTTGAGATAATATTCATCCCTTAAATCTTCTAACCGGAATAATATAGATTCTCATATTTAGGGACATTTGAATGAAATAATCGCCATTCCTGATTTCCTGAAATGTATTGGTTCGCCCAGTTTAGTAGCGATTAACCAAAAGTTCCAATACACTGGTAGTATACGAGATTTCATTTAAATCTGAACCCCCTTTATTGCTGAGAGCGGCATGACATTTGCCTGAGCGCATTATTTCCATTTGAGTTTGTTGAATGTCACCATCTGCGCAACACATCACCATTATTTGTAAATCCAATTTCTGCTGTGAATTCTTTATTAAAATGCAGTAATAAGCCGAGGGACAAATGCCATTTGATATCAGCGATAAATCGTATTTCTCTTGTAACTAAAAATCCACGCATAGGTAAATGGAAAGCAACTTTTATTGTTTTTAGTAATGCAATTTCATGAATTCATCTAAATATGAAGTAAATTGATTCAATCTATTCGAGTGATTCTGTAAATACCCTTAATGTTCTAACTCTGATATATGATGTAGATTTTCTATGAAAAATGGTGAAAATGAATGTGCGGAGGAAATTTAATAGGTGCAGAATCCGTTTATTCGCGTATTCAAAGTAGATGTGAAGCACTTGTTCACACGAGGGGGGCTCGTTATCTGACACTTCTATTTTATTACTTTTCGTTAGCATCCGATTTCTATCAATAAAGCCCTCAAATTATTGGTCGCATTCAGACCAAAATTCGCGCACAAAATCGTTGGTGCAGATTTCGAAAATAGATCGAGTGTAGGAACGTGATTAAACAAGCATTCAACAAAACAAATGAAATACCGCGCGTGTATTCCAGTCCGTAATTTATTTTACCCTTATCCTTTAGGGAGGATTACCCAGACAGTTATTGCGTACGTCTGCCACTGTTCAAATATATCATACGAATATTCCAGAGTTTTGTTTGGGAAGGACGTTTTGGTAACCTTCCACTCGGCGGTGGGAATTGCTCGCCAGTCATGCGTACTCGCACGTGTTTAAACCGATTCAAAATATTCATGCAGAAACACCTACAGGAAATTAAATAATTTACATAATCATAATTCAATTTTGATTTATTACTGTTTTTACGTATTTAGCATCTTTAGGAGCCTATTGTCGTGCCATCCTTCGTCTGGGACATTACACCTGGTGCAGGCAGCATGGTATCTACCCATCACGCGGATACGGCTTGTGAGGTCTTATTGGTCTGTGTATACAGAGTTAAAGGATATAATCAAAAGATTTCAAAAACAAAGACCAAAACAATGGCATTTGTGGGAAAAAAATTCTATTCGCACCCAAATAATTTTGGAAAATACGACGCTGGAACAAGTCAGCCATTTCAAAAATTTGGGTTACAACTTAACGTTCTTCACAGAAGTGGATATCCATTTTTTTTAAAATCATAAATATCAGAATATATGTGGAACCGTTCAGCAAACTCTTCAAGATAAAACACGCAGAGATACTCTAATGAGGATATATAAAGTAATGGCCGTCCCGTATCCGTTCGGAAGTGAATGCGGGACACTGGGGGAGAAAGATAAACAGGCATTACAGTCTGCAGAAATGAAATTCTTGAGAACTGTAAAAAAATGTACCAGACCAAACAAACTCAGAAATGAGGAAATTCGAAAAGACGAAAAGAATTAAACGCTCAAGCAATCAATGACAAGGGTACAATGTTACAGAAGGAATGGTTACAACACGTGGAAAGAATAGAAGAGGCTCGCATTCCAAAGTAGGCATGTAAGTATAGACCTCAAGTCAGGAGAGACCTAGGTAGACAACTAAAAAGATGGAATTCTTAGAAGCCGGAACAGGTCAGAGACCTATCCTTAAAGTAGAGAAGAAGAAGAAGAATTATACACAGTTCGAGAAGCATGTGTCAGTCATGAGTCCATAGTGCTTAATCTTGTATTAGAGGAAGGGAGCCAAGAATCATCTGTGTGACGCTGCGATCCATAGAACCCTATTGCCCGCATTTCGTCTTCTCTACCCTCATTCACCAGGAAAATATGAGTAAAACCATAAACTTGAAAATTGGGTAAATTCTAACGAAATTCTTGTCAACATTCCGTCAAAACAATATTCGGAATCATTTTACCCAACAATTACGTGAGAGGAGAACCCCAGGGCGGAAAAGTAAATGTGGCAATTAAATTGTGCCTTATAAACCGGAAACAGGAGCAGGCGCTGGATTGGAGTCGGCCATTCAGAAGCAGTAGGTTTAATTGGAGAGTGCGAGATCTTAATGAGAACAAACGAGGCGGCGGGGCGGCCGCACGCAAAGCCCTCGTTAAATAACGAATCGTATCCTTGGGGAACACCGCACAGTGGGCGGAGGGGAGGGCTAAAGAGTCCGGCACTCCTAAAAAGCGACGCGCAACAAATCAGTAAGCGGGTGAGTGACTATTGATTCCGGCGTTTCAAGGATTTAGGTCACTAGTCCCGTAAATGTAGTGCATATTATCTCGGAACCAACACGTCTGCTAGCAGATTTTCCGTTCTAACCAGCGAATTTCCGTCAAAAATCAAACATCAAATAAAATATCAAACTGCTCTAGCATTGTCTCAATTGTTTAGAATCTAGGGCCGAAACGTTTAAATATGATATTTTGTAATCGGAAGTGAAATGTTATTTCTATCCATGTATTATATACTGAGGGTGGAAAATCATGTTTAAAAGTCATATATGTAAATAGAAAATCAAATAAAAATTTCTCAAACTAAATTTTCTCAAAATAAATTTGGAGTTGTTTTTATTTTGCCGGTATGTATATTTTTCTTCGCACATGAACACAGCCAAAACTAGTTACATATGCCACCATTCTTTTTATGTTGCAACTATTTTGACTGAAGTTAAGATTTTTTTAATAACGCAATTGTAACTCTACAAACACATAAAACCATTCAAACCGCAAGAAATGATAACTTTTTTTTATTTAGATAGATCATAATCTAAACAATTCAGACATCAGTATATGGGTGCAAGTTAGAGGCATTTATTTATTACACATCCGTTAACGCACTGTTTGCCTTCATAATCGGGCTATTTCAAATAAGTGACAGCTCTCTTCCGAAAATAATTTATTTCTCCTTTTTACTTCCCAAAAGCCTGAAATTTCTAAGTACTTTCCCAGTATTTTTCGCTTATATTACTACGGGCCTCATTTTACCGCTTACGGCTCACTGTGAGCCTCGCCGTGCCGCTTGTGCGTGGGAGAACAGGGGTTGAGGTGGTAGAGGTCGCAACAGGAGATATGCCACTCGCGCTTCACTCTTGATATCCCGGATCCCAAGCGGGGCGAAGGGCCGACACATCCACCACGACCCATTGGCTTCTGTGGCTAGGTGGCCGAGAGTTTGGACAGTCGAGTGATATAGCGCTGTCATGGCTTTGAACTATTTGGCAGGTGACGGAGTTTTGTGGTGCAGGCCTTTGGAATTTTGGAAAATTTGTTGAAGCACTGGAATATTTCACTCTTGCCTGTTAAACCACGCGAGCGCTAGAGTTAAAAATTGCTACACCTCTAGGAATCTTTTCCACAATAACGAAAGGTTCTAAACTTAGACTAGACTACAAGATTTAACGTCTATAAACAGTTTGTGAACAAAAACATAAGAGGAATGAGATCGCTACTACAATAGCCCAATGAAAGGCTAAGCGTTAAAAACTGCACATCACAATAATCAACATTTTAAAGGTTACAACCATCAAGTTCTTTCTGCCTTTAACATTTCAGTAATTGCCAAATCAATTTGAAAGTTAAAGGACGAGAGAGTCAAGGAATGAACATTGCGAAGTTTAGCTAATACTCTTTTAAATTTGAGAAGAACCATTACAAAATACGTCTCAAACGTAAACTTGGTTTATCGATTTACCTCCATCCTAATTGTCCCTAATATTGCATCTAAAATCAACATTTGGCTAGAATCAATATTTGTTCTAAATTAAATTAATACACCCATCACTAATAATTGTTATAAACTATATTTCAACAGAAATTGTAGTTCCGATAAGCGTGTGTCTAAATTCTAAACAGTAGCAAATTGTTCGAGTTTGAATTGCAGAAAATTGAAGGAGGGGACGACAACATCCAGATCGAATTATTTTCATCAGTCCACATGAACAGCATTCCGGACTGCCTTACAACAGTGATGCTTCCTCGTTTCATTAAATTGCCATCCTTAGGCCTGCCATTTGTGTTCGCATCGAGGTCAGAAGCCCCCACCTGTCGCGTGTCGCCCCAGGGCGCCCTCCGCCCCGTCCTCGCCGCTTAGTGGGCGACCTCATTCCGTAACAGCGTCCTCGCGAAATGTCCCCCACGAGCCCCCCCCCCCCCGCCCTTCCTCTCGCATATGTCCAACGCCACTCAGGGGGCGTCATTCATATTCAATTCGCGCGCCGGAAGCAATAACTGGCGAGTTATTGTGACGCTCACTGCAGCCGCACAAAATGGAGGCTGACATATTGTGACCGACATGAGAACACCTATTGCGTTTCGTTTTCCGTTTAGGACCGACCATTAACTACATTCATTCTAAAATGTTGAGTGCGTGATCTCAACCTACTGAGCAACAATAAACTAAAACTAAAAAACGTGTTAACGAAACAACCGAAGACTACACCAACAACACTGTAACTGGTTGGTGCGAGTGAGAGATATACATTAATTTTATTGACAAAAGGTGTAATAAGGAGACGATTTTTCATTTTCAAAACGAGAACCAAAACATTAAACTCTGTAATTAAAAGAAATTACACCGGCACGAAGGTAACATTGCTATTACAGTTACCTTAACGAAATTTCTTTGAAGTGCGTATGATTCCATAAAATGCTTTGATATTAGAAGCTTACTTAACGAAGAGATAAATTATCCACAATCATCATATACAAATATTACCTCCAAAAATCATTCATACATCTGCACAGACAATGTCAAACAAATGGGAAGGTATTATAGATTACAGATATTTCAATGTGTCTTGTGAAAAGTCTTCCAGTGGCATACCGTTTCTACCCCTGCCCTCTCCTACTCCTTTGCCCGTCGCCTCGCAGACCCGCTGCCCCCGTGACACTGGCGTTCCGGCGGCGGGGCGGCACCTTTGCTAAATTAGCATCGGCCACGGGGGCAGCACGCGCCCACTGAGGCCTCCGGGTTCGATACCGGAGGTGCACCTGCTGTCAACAGGCTCATTAAGCATCATCTATCATCGCGGACGCGTCAGTCTGACGTCGCCCGCCAGGGCAGAGGCCTCTGCGGCGCCTCTCCGCCTCCGACGCCGCCCCCACCTCCATCCGCGCATCCGCCCGCCCAGCCACCCCCACTCTCGCCTCAGCCTCTTCTTCCCGTCCATCCCCACTCCCTCTCCCTCAACGCCTCCATCTCTCACCCGCTCCCCGCCCCCGCCTCGCCCCCACACCTCTGCCCCCACCTCCATCCGCGCCCCCAGTCACCCCACCCACGCCTCCGCCCTATCTGCGCCCACTCTCGCCTCAGCCTCGCACTCTTCTTCCCGGCCTCCTCTCCCTCACCGCCTCCATCTCTCACCCTACCACAGTCCCCACCATCGTCTAGCCTCTCCTCCTGCTCCCACCCCGCCTCCATCCTAACACCTCCGCCACCGCCTCCACTTCCACCCTCCACTGACTCCACTGCTCGGTCTGCTCCGGCTTCCACCCCCCTCCGCCCCACCCCCGACTCCCTCTCCGACTCCAATCCCTTCTGCTGTCCACCATTTCCCAGCCCTCATCCTGCATTCGTCACTCATTCCGTCGCCCGCCCCTACTCCCCACCCAGTCTCTTCCCTTACTTCCACAGCAAGCAGGGCTTGGACCCCGCTCCCAACGCCGCCTCGCTCCTTCAGGTCTCCACTCCAAGCCCCTCCCCAACATCCCCAGAGGCCGTACTCCCGTTCCCAACCTTCCGTCCATCCCCGCCCCGTCTTGTCCTCGCTGCCGCCCCCCGTCCTCCTTCGTGCCAGCTCCGGTCCCTGCGCCGGCGACAGCGTCCTCGCCCCCACCTTCAGCCGGTGACGAGGTGTCGGGGCGCCTCACGCCGAATGGACCCGTTCTTCCGACCGAGTCTCGTCACGTGCCCGAAGGAGGAGAAGGAAATCGCGTCCTCGTGGGGTGCTGCGTTGCGCTGAAGAATGATGGCCTCCCAAGGAGGACAGGAAGAAAAATTGTGTCTTCAGGTCGGTCCGTTTTAAGGTTTGGAAAACACTTCATGACAGGAGACTGACGTGTATCCGCAAACAGTTGTATTGCAAGATCATTGTGAATTTCCTCCCTTTTATCAATTTTGTACTAAGTGTGTTTACATTTTACATAAAAAAATATTTCTTTCGTGTCTGCTCAAAATACTATTACCGAAGATTGCTTCGTGTGATTCACACACAACCACTGTTACCCATTTTAAATACACTGAAACACACATTAAAATTCAACATTTCTAAATAAAATCATTAATTTTTAAAAGTGGGCTTAAAAATGATTTGTTTAATAGCTGTATGTTTTGTTTTAGATAGGTTGAAGAATCATGGTATTATTACGTTGGTTCAAACAAGCATCAAAACTAAGCAATCAATTTGTTTTTACGATTGTAGGACGTAACAATTCATCATGGAAATAAATCCATACAAATAACAGAGGATTTAATATTGCAATAATACGGGTAGACGTCCCACAGTACAAAATAACAGACTTGTTTAATTGAATCGTTATAGTACGTCTTTACGACTGCATCGTTAACTGTGAAGAAATGGCCATTTGATCACCAAAATCTACAATAAATTAATTCAACAATGACTTAATGTTTAAAGGAAAACGATGATTTGACAACGCTTTTCCTGCTCTTGACTTCCTTCACTGCAAGTTATTCATTGTCTCATTCCTCTTTTAATGGTGGACGTTCCATGACTGCTGCTGCGAACGGCAGCCTAGCCCAAACCTCGTCCCAAGAAATTAATTACATTTATTTCCGCAAGAGGAAGTTCCACACCATGAAAACGTCCGGAGCGTAATGTTATCTAAAGTTTAATGAAAACTTTACGTTGTCATAGCAAGAATAATATTCCTTATTTCGAAGAAATTCAACCAAAGAACTACGGATACAAATGTACAGTAAATAAAATGGCAATTGATATTTTTTTATTAAACAGATTTAAATATGATAATTTGCTCACCAACATCCCAATAATTATTACCGTTTTATATTTTCAAAACATTGTTTTCTACTTTACACAAGTGAATAATCAATGAAAGAAATCTAAAGCAATTTTCAACATTTTAATTACTTACCCAAGATGCAATATATTACAAAACCAACGAATTTACTTTGAATATTAACTAGGCAGATGTCTCCGTGCTAATAAAACATTTCGTTTCTATCGGTTAAAATTCCGCCACAGATACTTATTCGCTCATTGTTTGCCTTCATCTCCCAACTTAACGCAAACGAAGCCTGTGATTGAAAGTTTAATTAGTAATATTAAAAACCATGACAGTTTACAAAGCTTTTCAAGTCAAACCAAATAAATTTTCAATCTCCGGAGAGATGCGAAAACATTTCGCCATGGCGGCGGTCGCTGCGGTGCCCGGAGGCAGGGCGCGGAGAAAAAAGGCGGGTGGCGCGGCCTACAGTGGGCCACAACACGCAATAGAGCAAGGACGGTCAAAAGCTTCCATAAAGTGTTTCGTCATCGACGCAACGCGTCTCTTAAACCCTTATTGGGCGTTGAACGCTTGTGTGAAGTAATCCTCATTTAATTTCTTTGTCAAGTCTCGTCAGTCAGTGCCTTTTATCCGTTCGGTCAGGGGTTCGACGCTGTTAGATGCCGGGGTTCCTAGCCGGTCACCCAACCAGGAACCCGCGATTCTCGAATTCGCTTAACCTCCGTGACTCCACGGAGCGCAGTAAACGAATTTGGCTAACGACGCCGGCGTTAACTAACGACGACGTAGAAAGTGGTGAGGGATATATGAAATTTCGGCATTAGATAATTAAATATCAGGTGTAGTTTTATTATAAACTTCATAGTTAATTCAAAATTGCATTGAATATACCTGAAATGCGGCAGAAAAAGCTTTTTGCTGAATTAAACAACTTTATGAAACTATGCTTGATATACTAGTTTCTAATTTCTGTTCTGAATATGATGTCTAATGCCCGGACTCTACAAAAACTGTCCGATATCTCACCTCCGACCTCATCTGTATTGTTGGACAAATTTAGAACCAACTATTTTTAACTTCCATATTTGTCCCCAGGGACCGACATGATTATCCTATCTGGTACTTCCTTGTCATAATTATTTAAATTGAAGCTCCAGATTGGGTAACCCCATTTCATCTGATCAAAAGTTAATTTGTTCACTGTTTCAGTCACATAATATCGTATGGTTCGAGACACTTTTGGGTGAAGAAGTCTATCACCAGCTAAAGTTCAAAGAAAAATGTATTTTTTAAAGTTAGATTTATTGAAAATTATGTGGATTTTCTGGTAATAAATCTAAACGAAGTAGAATTCTCTCTTGTTGATGTAAAAGTAATTTGTAATTTCTTTGGAAGAATATTGGAGGATTTAAAGGAGGAATATTAGTCATTGTATGGATAATTTTATATAATTGTTTTAATTGCTAAAACTTCACAATTGTTTGATAAATAATATGCACCTTTTCTAAATAGGTTTTTTAGAGACTAAGTGATAAAAATGCAAGCTGTGTCCCCTTTCAACCTTCAAAATGGCTTTACTTTAGAGAACAGATTGTTTCTCTAAAACAATCACAAAACCCCTAATGTACGATTAAGTTCCAGTATATATTGAAACAATAATGATTATGAAGGCAGTTGCGACCTACCCAAAATAAATTTGCCAGCTTATACGGTATATATATATATATATATATATATATATATATATATATATATATATATATATATATATATATACCCAGGGTCGTAGCTAAGGAAGGAAGAAGCGTGCTAAATGCTCTTCCAAAATAAAATTTAAAAAAATAAAAATACTTCCTGATGAATCCCTCAATTATGCCCGCATCGATATACAATTGTAGTAGCTTTACAATACGAAAGTAAATCGTAAATTTTTCTTTCATGATTTCGTAACCGTTTGGCGGAAAATCTGATTATATTTCGAAGAAGAATTGCGTGAAACATTACCCATCTGTCATCTAAATCTTCAATAATGTTTCGTCTAAAGTCAACTCTTCGAGCGTCCCTTCAAAACAAAGGCGAGCCAATATTCCACGGGCCATATTCCAAAGGCGGAGAAAAATGCGGGCCAATATTCCACGAAAGCCCCTATGCACACGGTTTTCCCCGTCGTGAACACTGTGCGGGGCTGCAGAGTCTCCACCTCGGGCGAAGGCCAAGCGAGGGGTCGCGCAGAAAGAGTGGGTGTCGCCCCAGCCGTCTTATTAGGGGACGACAAATAGCACGGGCGCGCCGTTACACAGGACACGAGCGACATTGGGAGGGGCGGGGGCGGAGCTGGGGGCGGAGCGGGGGTGGTGAGGATGCTAGGATGTTGGCAGGGAATGGGCGAATGCAAACGCTGGACCTGCGAAAGGTCGGGAAATTGACCGCCGCTGGTAAGGGAAATGAAAACATTTAGGTGGGAAAACTTGCAGAAGAATGGGATTCGTTTTATTCTGTGTAGGCAGGTGCACATGAGAAAACAAGGTCTGGAGAGGAGATTGGAAAATTGAGAGATCTGTGGGAATGAAGGTTGAGGATTGATATGTTTTATAGTGACAAGCAGTGCGGATTGATGGAGAAAAGATCACCAAATCGATAATGAAGACAAATCGAAGAAACTGCAAGAAAAATGTGAAAACCATGAAGATCTAGGAAGGCAAAATTATAATAGGAAACAATAAGCCTCTAAAAGAAATAAAGAAGTAGAAAGAAGGGTATTAAGAAGAGACCACAAAGCGTACACATAGATACAAAATAAAGAAGAGAAACTAACAAATCCCCGACCATTGTTAAGATGAGAACGGGACATTATGTGCAGGAGAAGAAAACGAAATTCAAGAGAACCAATTAAGACCACCCTATTATGTTACGATCAATGTGATCAAAATAGAGCTTTTAAGTAAATGCGTGTATGTATGAATGTATTTATCAACGTATAGAAGCCAACGCAAGAAATATGACATCAAAAGCTTCGTATTGAAATGATTGCACGCGCAGCTGCAACAAACAGTCTTGAACACAAAGACCCATCGACGGAACAAGGAATCATAAAAGACCGAACGTCAACAGAATACCAAAATACTAAAAGCACCATTAGGCCACTAGCTCCCAAGGAACAAACACGCCCACCAACATTCTCCCCACATCGTTAGACTCGCCTGCACAGTGCCACGACGACAGCCGCGGGTCCGTGATAAGGTGAAACGGAGACTCCGACCGCGAGGAAAAATGATCCACCTTTGTGCGCCCTGCAACGATACTCGGAACAGCCTATTCTGTGCGATAATGAAGTTGGAGACGGTGTGAGTGGGACATCGCGACAAACGGGTCATGAGAAGGAACCCTATCGATTTCTGTCACGTCTCGCTACACGAAGCGGTGCCCTCTCCCTCTCCCTTACTCCTCCTAGCGTCTTTCCTCCCACGTCGCTCAGACTGTTTTGTGGTGGCGCCTGGTAATTTTTAAGAGGAAGACGTGGAAAATTGGAGGGAAAGACTATCCTCTCGCCTTCTTGACAACGCTGTTACGTTTTACATAAATTAATGTCGATATAACGAGTTTGGAGATAAATACATCACACTGTTCGCTGCACGCTGATGATTACGTTGTTTTAGTAAGTTAACTTCCCAAGTTACGTTTATGAGGTCGTAAGAGATTTCATTTATTTGCCATGAATTTAGTGCAGAATATTTTTAAACGAGGAAAGGAGTAAGTTATTTTGAAATTCTTTCTACATTTAATAATTTGTTCTCTGGAACATTAAACGAAAGAGTGAAGTACATCTTCAGTGTAGTTACTCAAGAAACACGCTTTACGAACCATGAAGTTCATTGACAGTGAATCATAAACACAGTCGTATAGTACTGTATACTACATTCCTTATCTTCCCATAAAGTGTGAGTTTTGCAGAAAGACATTTAGGTGCCGTATGTGCATTTTCAGATCCATTACCATGACATCAAACTTTTGAATGCGAGACAGTGTGGTATTTTCCGCAAGTAAAACTAAAGTTTGAGATCGAAAAATCTTCTTTCCCCCTTCCATATTTCGAGAACGGAATCGGTTTCCTAGAATTTCTCCATGAAATATTTACAGCCTTTCTTACAGACTGTACTGATCTCTCCTGATTCTAAAGATGGGATGAGCTTTTCTTCGATTTCATTACGGCCTTCCACTGAAGCAATTCCAGCAAATGTCGTCAGCCAGGGACATCTGTCTTTTCAATCGTGATTCTTGCATGTGCTTCTCATTATCGGATAACAATTTTAAGGTGCAACTTCAAGTGCAACTTTAGTTTGAAAATATCTTTTTATAGTTTCAGAAGTTCTCCTAATTATCTTCTCGTGTGAGAAACTATATTCCATAGTAGTTCTTATTCTCAGAGAAAATATGCTCTTTACATTGCTTAATTTTTTTTTCAAATTATCTTATATTTTTATTGTGCAATGTGTATATATAGAAACACTACGAACACAATCAACCGCTATTCAATGCATTTAACTACATCAGTTTTCATTCAGCAACACTTTTCGGCATATCCTGAGTTGGAGCGTTTAATTCAAAATGATATTGATCCTTAATTGGACGAGATTCATTCATGACCCGGTATTGTTAGTAAAATGATGAATGATGATGAGTCAATGGATGAATGAGAGACAGAAGATACGGTATAATTTCAAAAAAAACTTTCCTCAACCGCATAGATCGACCGGTAGCAGGAGGCAAGAGCGGATTGACCGGTATACCACGGTTCACCCATTAGCCAGTTGAACAATCAAATTTTATTTCAAAGCCACGGCGTTCGTTTTCTCTCATAAATATCTAAGGTTCGACCAATCTTTCGGCGTCGAAAAGCTGGAAGTGCTCCGAAACCGAAAGAGAGCGGGCATCGCATGGTGCGCGGGTTGCGTTCCCGCTTCAGAAATCGATGCAGCCCCGAACTAATGGACCGCGTCCTCACGCGATCTACGACACCCCTGACGTGCGAGCCGCTGCGTTATTCAGACGCGCACAAAGGACGCGTGGGCACGTGGCGCGCGTGATCGTTACGTGGACAACACGTGACGCGCGGGAATCATTACCCTCCCACACACCCACGCTTTCCGGGAAACAAAGATTGCTGCTGCACGTAGATTGGACTTAGAGTGAAGATAAACTAAAGTAACTTAATGGTTACTGATAGTGGAGATAGAATAACCACATTTATTCGGATGATGAATATCATTAATTAAGATTATGGATACCATTCATTCAGATGATTGACTTGCGTTCTATGCTAAAACTACAGGAAAGGAATTGGTGAAAAGTTTGTGGTTCAAACTTGTCGATAATTTTTACATGCAGAGTTTTTTTGTACATAGAATCTCGTTCACAAAAAAAATTTAATTTTTACGATTATAATATATATTTTTTAATAATATCGTAAAATATATTTTATTTTATTATGCCACCGGCATTATATGTAAAATATCTAATGCCATTTTCATTATTTTGTATTATGTTTCAACAGATATAAATAATTATGGATTCTCATTCACTATCTATTTTGCAAATTTATTCCTATTAGAACGTAGGATGTCTATGTAACAATAACAACACTTTTCAAAATGTCACGAAGAAACATTGTATATTTTAACGAGAGACAATTTTACCTAGATTATTCAGCAGAAAATAGAGGCAACTGAGGATACTGAAATTCATAACAAGATTGAATTAAATATCAATAAAATATGCTGTAATGTGTCCCTCATTCATATTGAGATCACATTTACAATTTTAAATCACGACCTCATGTGTGATGATCAAGTTCACAGTTACGGTTTCCTTATAATTTGTTATTTAAAGAAATATTGTATTCTCTTGAGATAAGCTACAACGTTTTGTTTGAAATTGCTTTCGATTTTCGAGAATCTGAAAAAACAATTTTCTGAAATGAACTATGTTTGGAAACGTTGATACGAATTCACGTCGTGAATGCAAGGTTTTATCTCAACAACGGGTGCTTTAAATTGTTATTAAAGTATTTGGTGCACTCCTCACTCACCGTAAGTTTGAACAGAAGAAAATTCAAGAAAAGAATTGAAGAGACGTATGTGAAATGAAATCCAAGTCACACGAAGCAACTTAATGGAAGTATTGAACGCGAGGAAAAGCAGAGCCTCTCAGCTTCTCCCTACCTCTTCCGCTGCACATCTGTTGAATCGAAGAGGTTTCTCTCACCATCGACTTACACGAAACTGTATGGGCTCTTAAAACCTCTCTCTAGTAGCAGATAGTTTTCTAGAAAAGAAGCAAATTGAAATTTAACATCAAAGAAGAAGAATCCATGTGGGGGAAAATGTGTAGCTAGATAAATGTGAAAGCATATGTAGCCAAGATACATTACAAACGTGTAAGGTAAAATCCGTATTATAATTTTTAATTTTTGCTTATTCTCTAGACGGAAAACGTATAATGAATATTTCCAGAACTTCTACTTTTAATTAAAACTTTACAAATTTAATAAATGATGCCATTCATAAAATGTTGAGGTTGGCGGGACTTCTTTTAATTGTATTTCTAGGACAAAACTACTTATTTCCAACACAACGAATATTCTAAAAGATTTTATGACTTTGAGTAAATGATATTGATGATTTTCGTACAAGATAGGCTGATATTGATAATTTTAAAATTACTGTCAAGTGAATGTTCTTGCAATTCAGTTCCAAAATACAACGCAGTGTCAAGAAGCGTTTCTTAGCGAACCACTACGACTGAGGACAGATTAAGCTTAGAAAGCTTCCCCTTCGCGGCTGAGAAAGGGTTTCGTGTCCTCTTGAAGGCAGGACGAGGCTCCGGAGGAAGGGCTGCGGTGCGCGGACGGCTAGGTGCGGGGGGGCGGGTGGCGGGGCGAGGCTTGGGGGGCGGGGCGGGGCGGGGCGGGGCAGGGCGGGGCGGGGCGGGGCGGGGCGGGGCGGAGCGGGGCGGGGCGGGGCGGGGCGGGGCGGGGGCGGGAAAGGCAAGGGCGCTAAGTTGCCTGGCAGGTTTCAAGGCAGGGAACGCCAGTGTGTCAACACAGCTGGAGCACTACAACCCTCTTTGACACAGCTCGCAGACGCGGAATTGGGCGAGAAAGGTATTTGTCGAGTACCGTCTCAGATCCGAGTTTTCAGCGGAACCCATTTGCGCCAAATGTCATTGAAGGGTTTCCATTAGAAATGAGTTATTTGCTCTCATGTAATCAAGAAACGGAAATAGTAATGCTTTTAGGAATAACTACGGAACGTTATTTTGATGGCATGTACCACGTAAACGATTCTAATGGTTATCATAAACAAATATGAGATAAATATATCAGAGAAAGAACTAACAAAACTTGATGGTATTATCGTTACTTTTATAAACGTATAGTACATATGAAACATCTCATATTTTATTCTCTATGTCAAAGATTAATTGAAATACGCGATCTGTACTTTTCATAACAATTCAAAATACAGCACTCATTTTTACACAGTATTTATAACTTTTAATAATATCATAATCATACGATTAATAAATGTATCTCGACTATTACTAATACTCTAGACATATAAATAATGATTCAATTTTGTATTTGTTGAAACTTATTTTGATTTGGTGAAACTCATCAGAGTCGTTCCAAAGAGAAACACGTTTCAATTAAATTCATTTCTTAAAAGGGACGAAATCAGGTTCAACCTTGTAGTTGGGAAGCAATGACAATATTATGCAGACCTGATAAGCTTAAAAACGTTATATACTAAAATAACGTGATGTGATTGTCTAAATTTGCATGTTAATTTTATACCTGCATTATTTAACACATTTCACAATTTGCGATTTAATTAAAGAGCATGTTATAATCGGCTTTCTAAAATAATGTTCTATAACGGGCTTTCTATAACAAAGAAAAATCAACCTCTTGAAGCAGTAAAGCCAACTACAATCACATCCACGCTCCGAGTTTCCTGGTCTGAGGTTTCGAATCGACTTCTCTTCCCGTGTCGAAAAGGACAAATTGTCCGCAGCTTCAGCCTGATTCGAACTATTTTTCTGCGCTGTCCAAAACTCCCATCACGGTAGGGCGCCGGAACAAATGCGACCAATAACTCAAGTCGCCCAGTCGTCGCGAAGATAGTGTTGTTTCAATCGAGGCCCTGCTTTGAGCGGATGTCTTGGCCTCGTCTCCTCAGTAAGAGATTGTGTCCCACTTGTCTTACGATAACGTGATTTCGCCATCTAAAACTAATTTTCGCTTGTCACGAAATTGTTGTGAAGGAAATAAATCAGATCCAAGAATATCACCAGAAGCTATTCATTAAAAGAGTCTTCGCCGGAGTATATATTTGAAGACAATATTTCAAATTCAGATTTCGGTTAGAAAATAAGTTTTTTATATTAAAAGATTAAAATATTTTCTACAATAATTATTTAATTAGCGTGAAACTCACTAGCGGAATGATAACGTCACACACCCACACGTCCTAACAAATGTTCAGAAGGAACGCCCCAATTTTGTGTCGGAGTAGACCCACGATGGAAAACAACTTCTTTCCGAGAAGGCCCAGCCAAGCGGGTCTGCGCGTCTCCCTCGCCGCCACTCGCTCCGCCGTGTTTGCGCCGCGCGTCCGAGCGCCGCGTTAATTGAATTAAACGATTGCAGCGCCCGGCGCTCGCCGCCCGCGCTGCTGCCCCCAGCTCCTCCTCCTCCACCTCTCCGCCCCGCCCCCGCCGCTTCCGGCACGCCCCCCGATGGCCCGTCCCCGCACCCACGCCCTCCGGCTCCCACCCACCGTGCCCCCTGCTATATGCCATGTTGCTCCACACCACATGAGACCCCCGCCATATTAGACCCCGCCACATGAGTGCCCGCCATATGAGACCCCGTCACATAGGTCGCCGCCATACGAGACCCCCATCTTATGAGACCCCCGCCATATGAGACCCCGCCACATGGGTCCCCGCCACATGAGACCCCACCACGTGGATTCCCGCCATATGAGACCACCGCCATATGAGTCTCCGCCGTAGGAGTCCCCGCCTCATAGAGTCCCTCATCGATTCCCGCCAAAGAGATCCCCACCACACAGATCTACAGGTAGATCCCAAACCCTATATCGCCCCCCCTCTCTACCACATAGCTCCCCGCCTTCTACCTTCCCTACTTTCACATTCCCGTCATCCAGCTTGTACCCACCTGGCATCGCGCTCCCGCTACCTCCCTCATCAGCCCCTTCCCTCCCACCCCCATTCAAGGCACGCAGGTCCCCGCCACTGGTTCTGCACCGCCTCGTCGTCGGCACCGTTTTGGCCGCTGCCAGCCACTCCCATCTCCTAGCAGCCAGGAAATGGGTCGCCTGGTTGTTGCACTTGTTGCTTCCACCTCCACATGCCAACTAGCATAATCTCATGAAGCTGCCATTTTCAACGGACAGTTAGTGTTCCTATTTACCATCCCCCGAATCACTAGCTTGGTTGATTGATTGTTAGTGATTCCGGGCGCGTCAAGTACTATGGTCACTAGTCACGTATGTGTAGTGCGTGTTTTTGCTCGGGAGGTGGCGGTGGTCCCCCCCCCCCGCTGAATGGTCAGATCCGGCGCCGACCTACCGTCGGCTAGCGGGGTTTTCCTCATCCAGGTATCTCCCATAAACGGGGCACCGCCCTAGATCGGTCTCCCGGCATGTGTGGTACTGTAATGCATGTTACTGCCGGTGTGTCTAAGAGGCGAGGAAAGAACAAGGAAAAGGAAGGAAAGATCGCGCGCGGCCCGTTTGTTAGGGTACTGCTCCAACATTCGCCTGGTGTTGATCGGAGAAACCACAGAAAACTACTGACCAGAGCAGTCGGCCGTTAGAATGCTTCTAAATACAATGACCCAGCTGATTTAACTCAGCTGAAAAGGTAGTGTCGAAAATCCTACCGCCGTCGGGACTCGAACCTAGGACCTCGCGGTTAGAGGCGCTGGAGTGACATCAGTTGATGCCCTGAGCCACCGCCCCCGGTCCGAATCACTCGCGCAGTTCAACACTTCAGCCGCACTTCAGATTGTCACTGTTGTCATTGTTTACGTGAAAATGACTAATAAAGGACTACTACATGAAAATGACATGATTACCATCCAACTTTGCGTACTCATCTGACCTTCATCGAAATACACTCTTTTATGTCTTCAATTTTTAGGCATACTCATCATCACCACGGTCATTATTGTCATCACCATTATCCGTTAAACAGACAAGACCTACCAGTGTTCGCTTATCACTACGTTTTATATAGTTGGTGGTATCTCCTCCATTCCGACAGCTCGACAGTCATCATCACGTCATGACTCAGTGCTCCAGCATGGTTACTATGTATTTCTCCATCGCGGCGATAATCACCGCCAGAGTCGTTTTAAGGATCTCGCGAACTAAAGATTCAATGAAAAATGAGGTTTTGATATTTCTATAAGAACTGTTCAAATATTTTATCGTATTTTTATTTTTATCTGCGATAAGCAATTGTTAATGGAAGATTCTGGGGGTCGAAAACATTTATCAATCAAAATCACTGTTGCATTACAATAGTAGTTGATGACCTAACGAAGCCTCTGTTCTTGAAAATTACACTTCTTTCTCTTGTATATATTTCCATCCAATTGTGTTGGATTATAATCTGTATTATGAAATTTTAGGTACTAGCTAGTTTTGAGAAATCAATTTATTTTTCAAAATATCATCAGCCCTTTAAATACAGAATGGGCGAGCTGGAACTGATTATAAAGATGTACAGATAGTTTTTTACATTTTCTCGTCTTTTGTATTGCAATTATACATCATTGCTTATTGCAGATCCATTTTCTAGCGCACACCTTTTTCTTCTTGCGCTAAGAGGAAATGTGAGTTATAGGAAGTGGGAACAGTAAGTCGCTAACTTTTCAGTTTTCTACAGAGCACTCCGAGGGCATGGTCGATGAGAAACATGATTTATTGAAAACTATTGCTTTGAAAATAAATATTTCTGCACACTTTAAATTGTACCAAGAACGATTCGTACCAAGTAAGAATAAAACAAAGTGAGAAAGCCTTAATTTATTGAGGAACGACCTATTAATGGGAAAAGATTTGTATGCAGGTTGAATTTTACATGCAAAATTTAGCTTTGATTGTGCCTGTGAATGTTATGTGATACGTTCTACATAGTATTCATCATGCATGAGAGAAAAACTTATAAATCAAAATTAATTTATATAAATTCTATTAGCTCTAATATTCAACGATATCCACTTTTCCACAGGCCATCGTAATATTTGAATACAAGCGGCAGACGTGCATTAACAGTTGTTTATTGGTTTACTATTCCTGCAAAGTGTATCCATTTATTTTCAGCATTTATTTTAACCTTTGCGTTCCGGATAAGTAGACAAATATTCCAGAAAACACGCCTCTTTTCCTTTACGAGACATTAACAACTGCGAGCCGAGCTCTGTGATAGTAATGTTGCAGATACAATCTGGAAATTTATGGAACAGCACAACACAACTAGCTATATAGTTTTAAAACAATCGTGCTTCTGAGTAAAATTAGCTTTAGAGATGCGTTACAAAGTACTCTAAGGATTAAACGCTTTCCATCAGTAAAGAAGAACTGCAAAGAGGATTACTCAAAGTCCGCAACCTCGAGTTATCGCGATTCATCATTCACAAAAATCTCGCCCAGCGCGTCACGTTGCCTTACAGGTGTATTTGATGTATCTAAGTTTCCTTTTGCACTTGAAGAAAAACAGAAAATAATGTAAGTTGGAGGAAAGTGAGATCCAATAATATTAAACAGTTAATTCAATAAAAAATTCACATCAAACCAAAATAAATTCAATATTCATACTTCAACTAAGAAAAACCTGATGAATTTTGTTTTGCTTTTGCCAACATGAACCACGTTTCTTTTATCTATAGAATGAAAAAACATTAATGAAATTGGAATCCTCAGCTTCCTCCAAGAATTGAACCCGTGACCTTCTATTAACGAAATACGAGACTTCCTATTGATCAAACGTTCGCCCTAAAATATTTCAAAACATTTATTCCTCTGGTAATACAATTTACGCAAGTTGAATTGGGTCAGAAAGATCGGATCTCTTTTACCACAATTTCATTAGAATAATCAACGATATATTCTTCCGGCGCAAACAAACCAAAGCGTTTCTCAACGCGTTGGCGTACAAAGTTCAATGAATATCTTCCTCTCCCCCTTTACCAATCTTAACCAATTTTTAGACCAGCACTAATAAACCTTAATTCTGATGTGTATATGAAGTGAAAGCTCAAATTTTACGTCACACATTTGATATCAACTTGTTGAGGTGATTCCAATACTCTTTCTCCCTTTACAGCATAGAGAGAAAAAGAAAAAAGGACCGTTTCATGTTAGATTGATTACAGCGATGTCGGGATCAATAAGACTTTGCAGTTTATTATTGAAATGTTAAGTGAAGGAAAAGAAATAAATTAGCTTCGTTCTGATCTTCACCACTAGAGGGCATATGTTCCATTTTCGTCAAGTTTAAAGCAAGTGGAAAGTCTCATATTCTTATTTTTCACGTTCTGGTCTTAAAATGTACCCTCTCCCTCAGAAAAAATGTCGTTCAAAATTCTGTCTTCCACACCGCGCCGACAAACTTGGACACCCCTCGGCCTGGGGGAGGGCAGGGGGAGGGACGCGTTGACCAATCTCTAGCAGGTAGAACCACAGTTGTCTGTGATTGGTGCAACATCCCAAGGAGCAGAAAGAACGCTGTCTCAGGGGGAGGGGGCTAGTTCGTTTACGTACGAGACGGAAATATCGTCATATTTCCCTGTCGAAGGAGGTAGTTTGCCTGCGCGTACGCCACGACGAAAAAAATATTTCTAAGCGGGGTTTTCCGTCCAGAATGATTGTCTATAGACCATTAAATATTTATCATTTTAGCAACAATTATTCTAACTTTTAGTAATCGATTTGTAACTCCTGACAAAATGCTATTTTGAGATATTCATATCAGACACAATTTGCGGAGCCTTCCCGGCCGTTCTAACGCATATTTCGAATTTGTTTAAAAAATTATAAATTGTTGCAAAATTGTTAATTCGCTGTTTTTGGTTCGGGGGCATCGGGAGAATCTCCCCACTTTAGATTTGCAAAATTTGGAAATTGTTTATAAATTGGCAATTGTTGCAAATTTTTTATTGTCTAATCTGAATGGCGTTTAAATGTGATGCAAAATTCCGGAATCCGTTCGGTGCTATTATATCTCGTTCTCGAGATATATGTAATTGTTTATAAGAAATTAACATCTTAGTAGACCCCATTTAGTTGCGCTTAATTCATTCGCGCTAGCAGAATAGCGTGGGATGGGCCTACTGAAAAAACAGTTCTCCAATGCCGCGCTTTTGCCTGCCACATACGCTTAAAATGCACTTGCTTGTAAACAAATTCTGTGGCCAATTTAATTATGATAAATTCGTATTTTTACGGCGAGTATGAGCCTAACTTTTATTTGGTTTTTATATTCTCTTTTACGTCCTGCAATTTGCAAGTCGATATGTTTATCAAATAGGAAAGAAATTGATTATAAAAAAATATTTTTCAAGGTGCATTACGCCCAAACAATTGTTTCTGTTTTTCTATCAAAGGGGTGTTGAGCAACCGAATAACTGTATTATTATTTTTTTTAAGTCTCCTGTTAACACCGAGAGTCAGAAACTATTTGTTCCTCTTGTTTAACCATTACCATTAAAAAATAGGGAAACATATTGCTTAGCTGTTTGCTATAAACTGCACTGGATTGGATGAAGGTAGTGTTAAGGTTTTCAAATACAGAAATATTCAATTTTGTGTTTTGAAAGATCACATGAGTAGAATCACACATCACAATATTTACACAAGTATAGAAATTTCTAAATAAACGTATATAAACTTTAAGTTAATACTTTCAATTCAATTTATCATTCCTTTCTAAAACTGTTAATTTGATGATTTCATTGTATAATATTCAAATCATAGCTTTATGTGCTAAATCTACGCATTGTTAATACATATTTTTAAACAACATTAATATATTTAATATACATTTAAAAGGTTTTTAGATTGGCGAACGTTTTAATGAAATTTCATGAATTCCTAAATGCTTGAAAATAAATACTTGTAAAATTAAATACTTGTAGCGTGTAAAAATATAACAAACTCACGTATTTGGTAAAACGAGTTGATATTACTAAAAGAAAGCAAAACAGATGTTATAACAATTCAAAGAGGTTTAGCGTTTGTTTACAGTTTAGTAAATATCAATGCACTAGCATTTCCCAGTGAAAATACATAGAACGAACTTGGTGGTCAAGTGATATGACCTTCCCAACACAGACTACATTTCAGTATCGTCAGAGTTCGAAGGTGGTTTGTTGGCCGCCATTCTACGAATCTATCAAAACCTTGAATTTTGCACGACCATCTGTACAGCGAGAACGTAGCGGTTTATTAAACGGAAACGGGCCATTCGAGGTATCTAATGTGCACTCTTTGAAAACATTTAACCATTATCAACTATCCCTAAAAAAATATCAAATAAACAATGTTAAAGGTCACCAGCTTAACATTGCCTTTACTATTTGAATGTTTTCAACATCCCCAACACCAACAGAAAACCCATGTTTTTACAGGTTATTATAAAACCAATTCAATAAATATAAGCATTTATTCACGTTATTATTTTTAAAACACTCAAATATCTACGATGTTATTTGATTCATGTCTTCATCAAAGATCTGAGATTAAAAAACTGATAAGCAGAGAAAATTAAAGTAATTTTGAGTGATTGATGAAGTTGAATGATCAAACGAAAAACAATGTTTCTTGCTTCATATAATGCTATCGTGTTTAACAGACATGTAATTACATGTGATACCTATATTTAAACATCCGAACTAATGAACATTTTCAAAATTAAAATCATCAATAAAACGTTGATTCATCAGCAAGGATTATATTATTAAATACTTTTTTGAGATTCATGTGCTCCTGTGTGAATAACGTAGCAAACGTGATTCGTATGATCCAGTTGCTCAGAATAATGCAAAACCTGCTAGACACATACACTAAACATAATAGTTGGAGAATTATCAAACAAGACTCTTTAGCCGAAATTGTTAACCAATTGAATATTGTAATATAATGTTACCATTTGAATATCATAGAAAGTAAGACGCAATTTGTCAAAATTCATGTGAACTATAATTTTTCTTTAAATTTTACTCCTTATCCTGCGAAAGATGTGTGACAGTACTTATGTTAACAGTTCTACTTCCATGAGTTTAATTAATTTGTTTGCAGTACGCAAACTTGATGCTTTTGGGTTTTTAAATGAAAGGAAGCATGGATGTACAGAGTATCGGGGAACGAAACGTCGAAAGTTTGAAAAAAGCTGTTTAAACAATTTTAATCATACTTTGTCTAATAAACTACAAAGATATTTTGAATGGCTGAGCTGCAATAAACACGCAAATTTTGGTTTGAAAATATGATTTCTACGCAAAACTTTGCATTCTAGAATCATGTAAACAGACCAGAAGCATGTAACATGTTTATTATTAAAAATATAAATTAATATATTAGTTCAGAAAAAAATTAACCGAGAAATAAAAAAGCAGTCGAACTGTGAAAATTGGGTGCTTTTTTATTTCTAGGTAAATTTTTCTTTCTGATCAAATGTATTCATTTATTTTGTTAATCATAAACAATTTAGATATTAATGAAGTGTTTATATGCTTCTACAACGCAAATAGCTGCCTAGAAAACATATATCCAAACCAACTTTTGAATGTTTATTGCGGCTTAGCCATTTGAAATATACGTGTAGTTTATTAGACAAAATAAGCTTAAAATTGTCTTAACAGCTATTTTTCGAAGATTCGACATTTCTTCCCCGAATATCCTGTAAAAAACGCTTGATTTCTGTTGGTACGCGACGGAACGGCGTTCCGGTTCTTTGGAAATAATTATGAAATTATATTATATATAAATAGCTATCGCTATTATATTAATAATTAATTTGAGGCGCGTTTCGGGGCCTAAGATTTTAAAAATAAAGGATATATGTATCATAATAACTCTTATGACGACACTGTTCTCAGTTACGTAAAGTTTTAATTTAGAGAATCAAGGTCTAAGTTTACTCACCTAAATAAAATTTATCTTACTATACATACTATTTAGAAAGTGTTTTATGTTCAAAACAAGTGTTGCCTCAACAGCATATATTTTCACGTTTTATTCGTAATTGCTATGCAATATTCAATACGGACTATGTGAACCTGCAAAAAAGAAACAAAAAAAAGACCTACTGCAGCAGAAAATATTTTCTACCCGTCGGGATTCGAACTCGGGTCTTTTAAGTTAACTCACCTGACACGGTTCCCCCTCACCACCAGGTACACGACAAGACTACCTCCTTTCCGATGCGAAAAGAAAGTGAAGCATTTGCAGTTTTTTAAAAAAAACAGGGTGTTCAATTTATCTTAACACAAGATCTATTTTTAAAAAGAGATTTCATTAAACAAAAATCTCTAGCGTTCATATTGTTTTTCGACAATGTTATAAAGATCAGTCGGGGCTAATATTATACAGTAGAAAATGGGGGTTAATGTATTACACTTTAAGAGTTGTTATTTATTAATGTCCAAAATTAAAGAGAAAATGACAACTGATAGGAAATATATTCTATTATAATGACCATACAGCAAACACTCAGAATGTAACAATATTTGGGAGGAAAAAAATCAAAACTAAAATGCCTAATTTTTCCAGTCAAAAACTTTACCGCCGTGATATAAATCGTTTGATGTTACTTCGTTATTTTTAATGACACGATATATTTGAAAATAGGTTATCATTAAGAAAGAATTAATATTCTTTTCTGCGTTAAAATAATGCAATAATATTAATCGTGTCATGATATATACAGCCTCAAATTTGTGGGGCTAATATGATACAACTTAAGAGGCTAATGTAATACGGTTGTCGGGGCTATTTTGATACACTAAAAATTAACACGCAGACAACTGGAAGGGATTTTTTTATGTTTAATATTACATCAAAGGCGCTAAAATTCCGATTTGATGTTGATAAACTATCCAAGTGTTTATCTGAGAAAGAAGGACCAGGCGACAATTCATATAGATTTCCTCGTTCTCCTCCCTACCCAGTACATGGTGATTCACTTATGATTATCAATTGGCGGAAGCTTCTGCTGTTTCAGTGCAGCTACTGATTTTTCACTGGAATCACAAGGAACCAGGCCTACAATAGGAGCTAACACCATCCCTTCAACTCCAGATATCAACTGTTCTCATCCAGTATTTTTGAGATAATACTGTTGGAAAAAAATTTTAAAAAACAGTAGCCCTCCAAAGAATAAGGAAGCGGTTAGAACCAATAGCAGCAATCATTACTAGTGAAGAGTGGATCATTACTAGGAAAGAGTGGAGTGTTTAATTTACATTAATTTAATATCTATTTTTAAAAAGAGATTTCATGAAACAAAAATCTCTAGCGCGAATATTGGTTTTCGATAATGTTAATAGGTATTTGTTTGCAATTTTCGAAAATTCAGATCGTTCGCCCAAAATTGAACGTACGCCACCTTTAAACATCTTGTGCTTCGAGGAATAGATTTACAGAAAAATTGGAGCTCTTTTTGAGGAAATTATGTAAATATGATGGGGTTTGGTGTAAAATACCTTCAAAATTAAAAGATTCGTTTCAAATTCGAAGATTCGTAATATTAGCCAGATCGTTCAAGGAATATCCATTTGGGTGAAAATCGTGTTTACTTTAGGCTCTAGAATTACTCACACGAAAACGGATTCACAAAGAGGTTTTTTGGAAAATCACTTTTTCGGGTTCAAAAAACAAGCGTTTTGACAGCCTTGTGTATAGAAAATAAAAGAACAATACCAACAATCCACTTTTTTCGAACTAGCTACTTACAAAACGTGTTTTCTGTGAAAATTTCGACACTTCCTCATTGTAAAATTATCGACACTCACACATTGTAAAATTATCTAAAGTACTTATATTTTTAAACAATTGTATGTGATCTTTATTAAAGGACTGATTATTTGAAAGGAATATTTGAAGATCTGTTTTTGATGAACACATTTCATTAAGGAAAAACTATCTTCAATACTTAAGTTGTAGGAAAACGGCGAAAAAAATGTTTTCTTGCATTTTTGGAAAAATTCATTATATGAACGAAAATCATCTCCGCCATCGTCTTATAGCGTCCATTACGCTATCCGGCAATAAAATTTAACCAGAAAAGTTCATGCCATTTTTTAATTTTTGAAAATGTTTCAGGGGCTTCTTGTAGAGTACCATCCAAAAATAAAATATTGATTTGAAATTCAGGAGGGCTCGACATCAGCCATATCGCTTGCGGAATATCAACTTTGGAGAAAATTGCCTGAACAGTTAGACGCTAGCATTGTTCACAGAAGAAAATACGTTTTACAATTAATCGTTTGTTTTTTGTATTTACTACCCACCAAACCTGGCTTCTGGCTACACCACATGCTAAAGAGATTTTATTCTATATTTATCAACTGAATTTGTCCACTTTTTTTGACACCAGGGCCCGGAAATTACAGTTTTTTTGTGTCGAAAATTAGCCGATTTCCTCCGTATAATTACACAACTTTTTACTTTCTCGTATACGCACATACATACGGAGTAATATACGTAGTATAGAGAAAGTTATGTAATGCTCCGCGAAAAAAAACGGCGAATTTTCGGCAGAAAAAATGTATTGCCGGGCCCTGAAAACAAAGGAGTGGATAAATCCAGTTACTAAATTAAGAGAAAAAATCTCTAACACGTGATGTAACCATAATTCCTGTTTTGTGGGTCTTTGATGCCAAAACACCAATTGAAAGCAAAACGTCAGTCTGTCTGCGTCTGTCCGTCTCTCCGTCCATCTGTGAACACTACTAGCGCCTAAACAGATCGTACGATCTTTTCCAAATTGAAGAATCCCTTGTCGATGTGATTCTAGTTGAAACTTTGAGATTTTAAAAATCATTCTTTAAAATTTGAGGGTACATTACATGAAGCCGTCGGTCATTTTCAAAAGTTTCTCAAAAACGACCCCAAATTTTTTTCTTTAAATTTCTTCTAAGAATAGAGTAAACTAACTCTGAATTTTCGAAAATTGGAAAAGTTTGAATTTTTTCGGCGTTTTCCTCCAACTCTAAAATTGAACACAGATTTTTCTATCAAATGAAATTTGTTGTCCATAAATAATTCTTTAATTTCATAAATAAGGTCATATAATTTTTTTTGAAAATTACAGACAGACAGACGAACAGACACAAGAACAGACATATCAACAGACACACGAACGTACAGGCTTTTCGTCGTCGTTCGATTTTTCTGTATCAACGACCCACAAAACATTGATTTCGGGCAACACGAGTTAAAGGATTTTTTTCTACATTTCACAACATTAGTTAACCCTTTTTACGTTACCAGGACCCGGCATTAACAGTTTCCCCATTGATTCTAACAATAATATTCGAATGTTGTTGAAATAATGCCTTTATTATGATTTTCCTATAGATTTGTTAAGAATACCAAGTAAAGAACAGAAGATTCCTTTCTTATTGTATTTCATTTCATATTGTTAATAAATCTCTTTTTAATATTTACTGATTATTTCATCTTTGGAATTGATTGAAAATTTTCGTTGAATTGAAACAATGAAAAACAATTTTTTCTTACTTTCTGCTAATTATGTGGTAAGAAGAAAAAGTATTGTAATCATGCGCCGGGGGACGGGGATTTTTCGACAAAAACCTCTAAATTCCGATCACTGGCCACGACAAAAGTAGACAAATTTTATTCTTGTATATAGTGCATTACGTCAATACGTTTGTAGACAGAATCCATGTTTTGTGGGTCCTTGTTACTAAAAAATCTATTTACGACAAAACGTCTGTTTGTCCGCCTGTAGTTAACACAAGCATCTAAACGCCTCACGTTCTTTTTTAGTCAAATCTGTGATACATGACAGTTTAAAATCATCTTTGTGAGAGATAAAAGTTATAAGAGTTTCTGTGGTATAGCAGGTAAGCGCACTGTTGGAGAAGCTTAGGCACGTAAGATCGAACCTCATCCACGGCGAATAATTTTTGCGGGTAGAAACAATTTTGCGGTTAATTGTATAGTTATAATCATTCGTATCCATTACAAATATCACATAAAGCATGTGTTTTGAGGCGCCACTACTTATTTTAGTGTGTTAATGTCTTTAAGAATCACGTATAAATATGCCCCTATTGCGATTCTGGCTTCAGAACGTCTGCAAGCGCCCGTGTTGAGCTCTAGCGTTATCGCAACTTTCATCTGTGACGTAATTCAACCTTGGACATAGTCGCCGAAAGATAAGACCGGCAACGACTTCCACAGAGGGTTCTAAAGACCACGGCTTCTGGTTGAAAATATTTCTAAGTAAAATGAGCTATGTAGTTGCGTGGGTTGTAATCGTTTGGGTTCTTATTGCGAATTTGATACCTTTGACACATGTAGAACATTCCTCTAATAAAAAATCTAAGTGCAATGAATATCACGTAACTATTCTTTTCGTAATAAGTGTGCTTGGACAGCGTGTTGAGAAATATCTGTGATAGCACAGTGCGGTCGAGCCAGACCTACGGACTACAGGGTTCCGAGTTCAAATCCCAGTAACGCTGGAATATTTTTACCTCCACGTGTAAAGAGAGTTACGTAATGCTGTAGGAGGAAGTGTCGAAATTTTAACAGAAAACACGACGAGTAGAAAATATTTTCTGCTGCAGTAGGTCTTTTTTTGTTGTTTCTTTTTTGCAGGTTCACATAGTCCGTATTGAATATTGCATAGCAATTACGAATAATACGTGAAAATATATGCTGTTGAGGCAACACTTGTTTTGAACATAAAACACTTTCTAAATAGTATGTATAGTAAGATAAACTTTATTTAGGCGAGTAAACTTAGACCATTCACTTTGATTCTCTAAATTAAAACTTGACGTAACTGAGAACAGTGTCGTCATAAGAGTTATTATGATACATATATCCTTTATTTTTAAATTCTTAGGCCCCGAAACGCGCCTCAAATTAATTATTAATATAATAGTAATAGCTACTTATATATAATACAATTTCATAATTATTTCCAAAGAACAGGAACGCCGTTCCGTCGCGTACCAACAGAAATCAAGCCTTTTATATACAGGATATTCGGGGAAGAAATGTCGAATCTTCGAAAAATAGCTGTTAAGACAATTTTAAGCTTATTTTGTCTAATAAACTACACGGATATTCCAAATGGCTAAGCCGCAATAAACATTCAAAAGTTGGTTTGGATATATGTTTTCTAGGCAACTATTTGCGTTGTAGAAGCATATAAACACTTCATTAATATCTAAATTGTTTATGATTAACAAAATAAATGAATACATTTGATCAGAAAGAAAACTTTACCTAGAAATAAAAAAGCACCCAATTTTCACAGTTCGACTACTTTTTTATTTTTCGGTTAATTTTTTTCTGAACTAATATATTAATTTATATTGTTAATAATAAAGATGTTACATGTTTCTGGTCTGTTTACATGATTCTAGAATGCAAAGTTTTGCGTAGAAATCATATTTTCAAACCAAAATTTGCGTGTTTATTGCAGCTCAGCCATTCAAAATATCTATGTAGTTTATTAGACAAAGTATGATTAAAATTGTTTAAACAGCTTTTTCAAACTTTCGACGTTTCGTTCCCCGATACTCTGTATATCCATGCTTCTTTAAAACCAAAAACAATAATTTGCGTACTGAAAACTAATTAATTAAACCCATGGCAGTATAATTGTTAACATAAGTACTGTCACACATCTTTCGCAGGATAAGGAGTAAAATTTAAAGAAAAATTATAGTTCACATGAATTTTGACAAATTGCGTCTTACTTTCTATGATATTCAAATGGTAACATTATATTACAATATTCAATTGGTTAACAATTTCGGCTAAAGAGTCTTGTTTGATAATTCTCCAATTTCGTATTGTAATAAGATATCTTATGATACTCATGTCGTAAATAACTATTTGACAACTATTATGTTTAGTGTATGTGTCTAGCAGGTTTTGCATTATTCTGAGCAACTGGATCATACGAATCACGTTTACTACGTTATTCACACAGGAGCACATGAATCTCAAAAAAGTATTTAATAATATAATCCTTGCTGATGAATCAACGTTTTATTGATGATTTTAATTTTGAAAATTTTCATTAGTTTGGATGTTTAAATATAGGTATCACATGTAATTACATGTCTGTTAAACACGATAGCATTATATGAAGCAAGAAACATTGTTTTTCGTTTGATCATTCAACTTCATCAATCACTCAAAATTACTTTAATTTTCTCTGCTTATCAGTTTTTAATCTCAGATCTTTGATGAAGACATGAATCAAATAACATCGTAGATATTTGAGTGTTTTAAAAATAATAACGTGAATAAATGCTTATATTTATTGAATTGGTTTTATAATAACCTGTAAAAACATGGGTTTTCTGTTGGTTTTGGGGATGTTGAAAACATTCAAATAGTAAAGGCAATGTTAAGCTGGTGACCTTTATCATTGTTTATTTGATATTTTTCTTAGGGATAGTTTATAATGGTTAAACGTTTTCAAAGAGTGCACATTAGATACCTCGAATGGCCCGTTTCCGTTTAATAAACCGCTACGTTCTCGCTGTACAGATGGTCGTGCAAAATTCAAGGTTTTGATAGATTCGTAGAATGGCGGCCAACAAACCACCTTCGAACTCTGACGATACTGAAATGTAGTCTGTGTTGGGAAGGTCATATCACTTGACCACCAAGTTCGTTCTATGTATTTTCACTGGGAAATGCTAGTGCATTGATATTTACTAAACTGTAAACAAACGCTAAATCTCTTTGAATTGTTATAACATCTGTTTTGCTTTCTTTATATATGTTTTGCTTTAGTAATATCAACTCGTTTTACCAAATACGTGAGTTTGTTATATTTTCACACTCTACAAGTATTTAATTTTACAAGTATTTATTTTCAAGCATTTAGGAATTCATGAAATTTCATTAAAACGTTCGCCAATCTAAAAACCTTTTAAATGTATATTAAATATATTAATGTTGTTTAAAAATATGTATTAACAATGCGTCGATTTAGCACATAAAGCTCTGATTTGGATATTATACAATGAAATCATCAAATTAACAGTTTTAGAAAGGAATGATAAATTGAATTGAAAGTATTAACTTAAAGTTTATATACGTTTATTTAGAAATTTCTATACTTGTGTAAATATTGTGATGTGTGATTCTACTCATGTGATCTTTCAAAACACAAAATTGAATATTTCTGTATTTGAAAACCTTAACACTACCTTCATCCAATCCAGTGCAGTTTATAGCAAACAGCTAAGCAATATGTTTCCCTATTTTTTAATGGTAATGGTTAAACAAGAGGAACAAATAGTTTCTGACTCTCGGTGTTAACAGGAGACTTAAAAAAAAATAATAATACAGTTATTCGGTTGCTCAACACCCCTTTGATAGAAAAACAGAAACAATTTTATGGGCTTAATGCACCTTGAAAAATATTTTTTTTTAATCAATTTCTTTCCTATTTGATAAATATATCGACTTGCAAATTGCAGGACTTAAAAGAGAATATAAAAACCAAATAAAAGTTAGGCTCATACTCGCCGTAAAAATACGAATTTATCATAATTAAATTGGCCACAGAATTTGTTTACAAGCAAGTGCATTTTAAGCGTATGTGGCAGGCAAAAGCGCGGCATTGGAGAACTGTTTTTTCAGTAGGCCCATCCCACGCTATTCTGCTAGCGCGAATGAATTAAGCGCAAACAAATGGGGTCTACTAAGATGTTAATTTCTTATAAACAATTACATATATCTCGAGAACGAGATATAATAGCACCGAACGGATTCCGGAATTTTGCATCACATTTAAACGCCATTCAGATTAGACAATAAAAAAATTTGCAACAATTGCAAATTTATAAACAATTTCCAAATTTTGCAAATCTAAAGTGGGGAGAGTCTCCCGATGTCCCAGAACCAAAAACAGCGAATTAACAATTTTGCAACAATTTATAATTTTATAAACAAATTCGAAATATGCGTTAGAACGGCCGGGAAGGCTCCGCAAATTGTGTCTGATATGAATATCTCAAAATAGCATTTTGTCAGGAGTTACAAATCGATTACTAAAAGTTAGAATAATTGTTGCTAAAATGATAAATATTTACTGGTCTATAGACAATCATTCTGGACGGAAAACCCCGCTTAGAAATATTTTTTTCGTCGTGGCGTACGCGCAGGCAAACTATCTCCTTCGGCAGGGAAATATGACGATATTTCCGTCTCGTACGTAAACGAACTAGCCCCCTCCCCCTGAGACAGCGTTCTTTCTGCCTCTTGGGATGTTGCACCAATCACAGACAACTGTGGTTCTACCTGCTAGCGATTGGCCAACGCGTCCCTCCCCCTGCCCTCCCCCAGGCCGAGGGGTGTCCAAGTTTGTCGGCGCGGTGTGGAAGATAGAATTTTGAACGACATTTTTTCTGAGGGAGAGGGTACATTACTTACGTAGCTACATGACGGTACTTGCTCCATTTTGGGCACATACACTAACCTCATACTGAACCTATCAGTCAAGGAAATTCTGGGTGCGGGGTGGAGGCTTCGGCAGGTGGTGGGCGGGGACTGCACTAGAAGCGCCAGTCCTTCAGAGAGGCAAATCGCGAGCGCCCACCACGGGTAGAGTATTGCAGTGCTCTCGTCCCTCGAATTGACAAGCAGGAACACCTCTAATGTGTGTGTGTGTGTGTGTGTGTGTGTGTGTGTGCACGTGCCTGGGTGAGTATTATTCGCGAGGGAGATGGAGGGAAGCAGCCGTGAGCATTGCGTTCCTAACTAACGAGAAGCAGAGCCGAGAATATGCACTGCGGGTTGCAGACATCCCAAGTTATGCAAGGGACAACGTAGGAAGGAAGGAAGGAAGGATGATGCTTGGATTAACTGTATCGGTCTAACAAAATTTCTAAAATATAGTTTCTAAAACTTCGAAATTGAGACAGTCGAAATTGTAATACGTTGGATGGGTATGCATGAAATGTATGATGTGTAAATATGATCGAAAAATTGTAATGTAAAACACTCTTGAAAAAATCAAAGGAGGAATTGCGAGGCGGTGTTTGTTTGAATTACGCTATCCGTAGAATTAAATTAATAAACATAGGAAAACAAACATATATAAATATACGTTCGTTCTTATAACGACTAATTTCGCAAACATTTAACGTTTATTACATTTTACTATACTCGCTGATCAGCAATTGATGGTAATCAATCAAAAATTCATGGTAAAAGTATTTGAGACATTAACTGTGTTTCCACCTACATTTCCATTAACTTATTTTGGTTTTCTCATCCAAGTCAAGTGTATATTTTTTAAATTCAATATCACTTCATACCCTACTTAACTTTTCAATTCATCAAGATTGAAGGATTTCTCGGAAAAACGGTTCGTCGAAAAATCGAGTTTGAAGAAAATGAAAAAGGCGTCTTACTTCCCAACTCACCTTCCTTGATCACCTCTTTTTCTTCGCTCGTTGTCTTCGGGGCTAATGCACGTAGGTCGATATTATCCTCTAACGTATAAAATTTTACACTACAAAGTGGCATCATTAACTCCATTTTCTCCATTTTGGACTAATGCTGATTTTCTGACAAACTCTCCTTCTTCTTAAGTAATATTACCAAGTTCTGGAAAGTAATTGGTCTTATTGAAACTAATCGTCAATATGAGAGTCGGGACGGGTTTTGGCAATTGGAGTTGATGACCCGGCATGCTGATTGGAAAGGCCCCGAGTGGAGTGCGCTCGTCCCGACCGCCCCGGCGGTGGGCGTGGCTGGGGCGCCGGCGATTGTCATGGCCGCCTCCCGCGTAACTCGATTGCGGCCGCGGATCCCGACAGAGGGCGCGCGGCGACGCGTGCATATGGATGAGGGCGCGGAAGCCGCTGCGGGGCCTGGCGGCGGGCGCCGAGCAAGCCGCGCCCCGGCGTCGAAGCCCCAGCCGCCGCCGCCGCCTCCGCCTCCTGCCTCCGTCGCCACTCGCACTGCCGTCACTCGCCTCTTCGCATCACACCTTCGCCCACCTCCACATCTCCATGGCCCCACACCGACGCCGTCAGTCTCGGCCATCCCCGGCCAGCCCCGGCCAGCCCCGGCCAGCCCCGGCCATCCCCGGCCATCTTCGGCCATCTTCGGCCATCCCCGGCCATCCCCGGCCATCCCCAGACATCCCCAGCCAGCCCCAGCCAGCCCCAGCCAGCCCCAGCCAGTTCCAGCCAGTTCCAGCCAGTTCCAGCCAGTTCCAACCAGTTCCAGATAGTTCCAGCCAGTTCCAGCCAGTTCCAGCCAGCCCCAGCCAGCCCCAGCCAGTTCCAGCCAGTTCCAGCCAGTTCCAGCCAGTTCCAGCCAGTTCCAGCCAGCCCCAGCCATCACCATCCCTCTCCAGCCAGCTCCTACGCCCCCCCCGCCAGGCCCCCGCCAGGCCCCACTAATTTTCCGCCAGCCCACCTGCCACAACCCCAACCACATCCCTGCCACATACCCATCATCCCACTCCAGTCTCCGTCACCACCCACCTGAGCACCTACAGCCTCCGTCACTTCGCTTTCGCCTCAGACGCCCCCTCCACCGTCACAATGCCGCCCCTTTCCACTCTCGACACTCCCGCACACCAGCCGCCCCCGCCGCTACGACTACAATTCGCCGCGCCCGTCCCCGCACAGCTGCTGTCGCTCCCGCTACACCAGAGATGCGGATCCGCTGCCTCGCCCCTTCTCAAGCCCTCCGCTTTCTCCGCTGCCGCACGTCTCTGCCCCTTATGCACTCGCCGCCGCACAGTGGGACGATTCAGCACTAAACGCACCCGCAACGCGTTTGCTGAAATTCTTTAGCAGAAATATCAAATGGCCAACAAATTGAACATGAATACTCCTACAAAAATATAAAACAATTTCAATGTCACGTTTTTATTTAATTGAGGGTTTTCTTCAGTTTTTAGGATAATAAATGTAAGAATGTCATTGCTAGATAGGCTTCCCTTAGCACAGCAATGAAGTTATTCATTACGAGGGCTATACAGGTTTCAAGAATTTTCATGTCTCGGTTGGAAAAGCAATTCTGCTCACACGTATATAGAAATTTTAATTTTGTCATTCTATAATCTTCCAGTAACGGTAATCGAAACTCAGTACAATATTTCTACTCACAGAGCATTTATTATCTCTCTATTCACTTTTCCAAAGAAACATATTTTCAAGCAACAGTTTTCAAATCTTATTTTAATATTCTACAAACATATTGACATATTTCAGGCCAGTATATCTGCTTCTCAATAACTCTTCCCACTGCATTACAAAGCTTTGCCTTCAATTCTACCGCAGACCTGCTACCGTAACCCTCCACAGGTATCTACATCTATAATCTGACTCAATTTTATATCAGACTATTCAAAGGTGGGTGGCCCATTTCGTGCCATTGTGCACCGCCAGCCCGCCCGCCGTTTCCACAGCTCCCTCCGCAGCGCCTTCAATGCAACCACAAGCCTTCCACGCCCGAACCTCGCACGACCATTCTCACTGCTTGCCTGACCCCGCGCAGCCCAACGACTCACCCGCCGCCGCCGCCGCCGCCGCCGCCGCCGCCGCCGCCGCCGCCGCCGCCGCCCGTCCTACCACACTGGCTTCTCTCTGACGATCCATTCTGCTCCATCGGTGCGGCCGCAGACACCGCCCAGCCGCTCCGCGCTCGCAGGAACAGCGCCCTATTAACATTGCATTAATCACCATTAACCCTACAACTGCTGGCATCCGATATGTAAATGATCCCATTCGGTTTCATTGAATGTAAATCTGCGTAAATACACAGCCGAGTGAATTATTGTAACATACTACGGCCAGTTCAAATAAATTATTAAACGAAAATTTGCGTATTCAATCAAGAAAAATGTGATATATCTAAATTGAAATGATAATGTGTGCTCTATCTTTTTGTATGCTACGCATCTAACTCGCGCTCAGCCTTCAAACGTTTTGAAATGATGTGTGGTATTTACTTATAAGATTTTGTAACTAACATATAAGGTACCTAAAAACGTTAGTCCTACCACACGTGAGTTTATCTTAGAAAACGTACCTGCTCTATTAACATTTTTTAGTTATCATTTTTCACTTAATATACATTTTATAGAATCCTCATTGTAATTAAAGTATTTAAAAGTAATTCTCAAAGTAATTAAAGTAGTTGCTCCGCATCTAATTTGCGCCAATACTTCAAAACATACAATAAGAAAGAAAAATAAAACAATATTAAAGAATACCATTTATATTTCAATCATACGTGTCTCTTTAAATAGCAGCAGTTGCCGAAACCACTTGTTCCCTTGATTGAAATTCAGCTGGCTAGAGATTTGTGCAACGAAGCATTCTTAATGTCGATTAAGATTAATGGTAGTACCGCGGAAGAAAGGAATGCTCATATTGACAGTCGATAAAGTGAACGAAGAGAAGTCCCCAAAAGTTTCGGTAACGGATTCCGATTTCAATTTCTCTCTCCCAGTATCAGAAAATCTGAGAAGAGGTTTCTCATAAATTCCTTTACTAGTTGGAAAGTATCACAAATAATCGGGAAATACATGCACAAATTTCTCTCACAGTCAGGAATAAGTTAAAACAGAACAAATGTGACACAGTATGTTTCATATTCACTTCCCGTTTAGAAGGTTCACTAATCAATAAAACCAATTAACCAAATTTAAACTTATTATCAAAATGTTACAGAATATAAAAACAAAATATTATTACAATGCAGTACAGTATGAAATGTATGTTTTATTTCATAGCAGAAAATATGTAAACCTAAATAAATATTAGAACTATAACTAACACTCATTCTTATTGTAGCAAATCCAAACGCTCTCATTAACAATACCAACATTTTCATTCAACAAATGAAAGGTAGATAACTAGCCAAAGTACGGGTTTTCGCATTTGCACAACCTTCTGTTCTCAACTTTTCTATCAATTCAACTCCTGACGAAAAATAGGGCATATTTTTATATACGTATATACAGAAATTTTTGATAGGCCATATTGCCACAGAAAACTCGCTCATGCAACATTACCTCTGATATTAATAGAATTGACATTGTAGGTGAAGCTAGAAGCAATTACAACTTTGCTTCAATACCTAAAGTTTTACCACAGAACTTTACTCGAAATACCACCGCTTTCAAACAGAATCGAACCAGGCGCCTGAGGTCCCACCGATCAGGTGTATGACCTCAGCCTATTGAAGCCAGCCTTCCACAGCCTCATGTTTTCTCCGTATCTCGCATACCCCAACTTTCATACGCGTGTCTTGGAGTGCTCCACACTCAAAATACCGCCGTTCTCAAGCACATTCGATGGCTGTGCTCGAGGTTCCTCCGACCAGCTGTTGACCTCGATCTATGGAAGCCAGCGTTCCACAATCTACCACCCATAGCACCGGGGCCCCAGCTTTCCTCCACATGTGCCTCGTCGTTAAATTAACATTCCTTCGAACAGATCCCAACTGGGTGTCTGAGATTCTACCATCCAGCGTAGTGACCTCAAGTTGTAGAAGCCAGCGATTCACATCTTCCTTCTACACATGTCGCGTGCGTCACCCTAAAAATTCCACCGCTCTCAAACAGATTCGAACCCCGGGCTCTCAAACAGATTCGAGGCCCAGCTGGGCGACCTTGGTCAATTGAAGCCAGCGTTCCAAACCCTATAACCCATAGCGCCGTGGCCCCAGCTCTCCTCCGCGTGTGTCTCGTCGCTAAATTACCAGTCCTTCGAACAGCTTCCAACCAGATGCCTAAGATTCTACCTCAAGTTGTACAAGCCAGCAATTCACATCTCCCTTCCAGACATTTTGCGTGCGTCACTCTAAAAATGCCCCCACTCCCAAACAGATTCGAACCCCGGGCTCTCAAGCAGATTCGAGGCCCAGCTGGGCGACCTTGGTCAATTGAAGCCAGCGTTCCACAATCTATAACCCATAGCGCCGTGGCCCCAGCTTTCCTCCGCATGTGCCTCGTCGCTAAATTACCAGTCCTTCGAACAGCTTCCAACCCGATGCCTAAGATTCTACCTCAAGTTGTACAAGCCAGCAATTCACATCTCCCTTCTAGACATTTTGCGTGCGTCACTCTAAAAATGCTCCCACTCCCAAACAGATTCGAACCCCGCGCCTGAGGCCCAGCCGTGCGTCCTGGGTCTATTGAAGCCAGCGTTCCACAAGCAATCTGCCACCCGCTGCGCCGGGCCCGCGCACACCCGCGCACGCCCGCGCGTGTCCCGCCCTGCGGCCGGGCGGCCTCGGCGGGCGGTCGCCGGCGCTGCGCGTGTTTGCTAATCTCACGCTGGGGAAAGGCTGCGCTGCTAAAGAGCGCGGCCGGCCAAAGCCCACATCATTAAGCGGCGGTTAAGCCCAGGGCGGCCGCGGGCGCCGCTCTCTATCCCTCTCCCCGACCTCGGCCACGCTCTCGTCGCCGCCGTCGCCCTGCGCGATGCAATGTCTGGTATTTGCTCATAAGGGCCGCCGACCCGACCGGCCCGCCACCGCCGTGTGGGCAGTGGGCGGCGGAGGATGTTGGGTGGTTGGATGGGAGGGAGGGGGTGGGCGACGCAGCTTTGAGGAGCCGGCGTGTGGGGGCGTGTCGCTTTGAGTAAAGCCTGGGGGTCACTAGCCACCGGGTGCCGACCGTTCGTTCGCAGATTTCAAGGTCTTGTGAAGTGACCTATATTGCAATAGTTGAGAAGATTCAACGTAAAACATTATTTCGCAAGTTATTAATTTACTAAATTTAATCAATTAACAAATTTATATTCAATAACAATTATATCTATAAATAATATCATTTTACAAAAACAATTACAGAAAAATGTACAAATGTTTGAAAATTACAATCGTTAATTAAATTATGTCTAACATTAATTTCTAATTTCTGAAAGTTACTCGAAACTATTAACATTCTGCGTCTTATGACTGCCTTCCTTTGGGAAGAATATTAGTGCAATTTATTACAATTTTCATGCTTAAAAAGTATTTCGCGATCGCGAGCGTATCTGAGAGTGTTTATTGTGTCTGGGGAAAAGTGAACATTATTTAGTTCATTACTTTTAACTTACCTATCAAGGATCCAAATAGTAATTTAGAATTTTTATTTTCCATCCCAAACCTAACACAATACTAATTAAAAATCATATTGTATATTGCTCAAATGTAGACGCTTAAAGAAAAAGCAAATTTTGACGTATAACATACAAAACTATAACTGAATTACTGTTTCATTTATATCGTAATCAGATTAATATTTTTTTTACAAATGATTTTTTACAAAAGGTCAAATGTTACAGGTTTCCATTCATTCTTTAAATATAAAACAAAGTTCTCATTAGTAGTATGTCATTTACTTGCACAAAACAAGTAAAATTACTTCAGAAGTGCTGTCGACGTTTCCAATTTAACAGTAAGTTGGTTTTCTCCAGGCGAGTGCAAATTAGCTACCTTCGAAATTTGAGCTTAATCCATCGCTTCAACAGCGATACAAGGGATTTCATTAACTAAGAAGATTCAATCAAGAAGGCCTCCATTTCCAAATTTGCAGGTATACGCACTCCCTTACCCAGTTTCGACTTTTATGACTCTAGATACTGTGCAATTAATCCGAACCTTTCGTAACTACCCAGAGTTTTACACAATCAATAAAACATTTTCCAACTTCTCTAATTGCATTTGTTGAAGATACTATTCCAGATTCTCTCCTCTTTCTCTTTCCTCGGAAGTTACTTCATATTCGAGGCCAGAGGCACAAATGCTTCAAATGAAAAGCATTCCATTCTCGACGAGAAGTTGGAAAAGTTCAGGGAAAAGGAGAAATATGAAAGAAATAGGAAGGGTGCATCGTCGGGGAGGAGCTTAGAAATACTAATACAATCTCAAACATTCTTGTTCAACTATTTTCTTCCAGCTGTATAAAAATGCAAATTTCAGTGCTCCGGGGAACAAGTTACCCCATCCTTTGCATTCTTCTGGAGTTTTCCACTAATGCTTGTCAGGACATGCATTTACGGTTTGCTTCAACCGACTGTATAAAAAATAATTAATATGATCAGAGTATCACAGTAAATTGATAATATGCACCACCAAAACAATTTAATATTTAGTAGTCGGAAAATAGCAAATTTTCATAGTTATTTTCGCCCAAAAAATTGGAATATGGTATTTATGAAAAATACCTGAACTCAGGCTCAGCAAGCAAATTTTGATTTTTCTTTCAATAATTATTGATAGGGTTTTAAATTAAACAATGAAATGAATTAATGCACTTATATTATCTGATGAGAACGATCTAAAAACCCTATCATTCATATGATGATATTTCCCCACATTCTCTTAAAACAAACTTTGGATACTCGAAAAACAGTTTTTATAGAATTCTCTATCCAGATTACTCAATATAGTTCAATTGTATATTATAGAAAAGCTATACGTTAAATGTCTAATTCACGCCAGAGACTACTGCTTCGTATAGAAAAAGGAGCTAACAATCCGAATAGTTCCAGTTTGAAGACGTCGGAAAAGAGTGCCAAAACGCGGGCGGCGCCTCGCAACTTGGTCGTCGGAAGAGGCTCCAACTGACGGGAGCGGCGGCCGCGGGGGGTTGGGTTGGGTTGGGTGGGGTGGGGGCAGGCGGGGAGCGCAGGGCGAGCGCTGTCGCCCAGGTGAGAGAGCCCTGGGAAATCATTGGGCCCCGAGGCAAGGCGTTAAACCTCTGTCGACAGCGCACGGGGCTAACCCTACCAGCGACTTCCAATACTTCTCAGATAAAACCTCTGACCTCTACACTCCACGTCTTCCTCTTTCGACTTCACCCGAATAGTTCAATTTACTTGCGATGTTGTTTATACTTTGGATACAAGGAATTATTTTAATTATGCTCTTTGTGAATTACGTTGAACGTTCTGATGAAAACGTTTTTGATACTAAATAAATGTGCAAACTATTTCTATAGTTTCATATTTCTAGAAGCAATATTATGTTTTTAAATTGAATTCGAATCCCTTCACCAAAAAACTTTAGTTACGTCACTCACAACATGCAAACGTACTACATCTATTACCGAATAATATTTACTAGCATAATGGTGAAAAAGGTGTTCATCGGTACAAAATTTAAATTTAGTACTAATATTTCCGAATTATCATAAAACTCTTTTAAAAATATACTTCAAAGTCAATAGTGTAAGAAAAACATTGTATCTCACAGAGTGTGTAAACAAATTGTGCAAGAGAGTGAGGTGTGTCGCTTTCAAGGTATAAGCCATTAAAAAACTTCAGAATATGACTAGGAAAAATTAAAATTATGCTTTATTTTTAAGTCCATTTATTTTCAAGTCCTTTTGATACTGAGTGAAACGGTTGCATTGACAAGTGGCACAGACTGCAATATCATTCTGTACATGTATGTCTCAGTTCGCTGAATAGGCAATTTATTTGCCAATACCTCAAGAATGCATTATTAGATTTTTATTGTGTACTGATGTACGAGGACGACAGTACGAATAAGCGGATAATACCGTGATCCCGATAACGAAACCGCAGAATTTGATGACGAATAAACCGACTGTTAGAATCATGCCAGAAAATTATCTCCGCTTTTGGAAAGTTGTCTAGCTTATCTTTAGTTCTACCTGTAAATAATTAGGCATTTGTTAAAAATGAAGTAAGAGTGTGCGTTATACAGGTTTTCTCCGAATAAATATCACAAACTTCTAGGGCATAAACGGGGTCGAAGATAATCACTTTTGCTAATGATTATGCAGTTAGAAATCTGATATAAAGTTCTAAGACAGTCAAATATACATTTCAGTCAAAGAGACTTCTAACACTAGTGTAAGACGAGTACCCAATCAATTAGGGACAAACGTCACATGTATAACATCATTAGTACATCGATATTTTCCACAAGTTCATTCCCAAAAAGGGATCATATTTGATTCGACCACGTTTGTAAAATTTCTTCCGAGACAGTCTGTTTAATCCATTATTTTCTTCCGAAAAAAAATCGTTGGTTCTTACAAAAAAGATTTAACTTCCAGTGTTTTAAATCACCTACACATTCCGGTGTTTGAAGTAAGACGACTTTAAATTTCATCGTGTCCCATCGTGTCTACTGTTCAATTCGTGGTATCGATATCAAGCCCGACGTCGAATGAAGACGTCTAAGCGGCGGCGACGAGGCGTCGTCCTCTGCCGCCGCGCAGCTCAGCGCAGCTCAGCGCAGCGTGGCTTTGGGGCTGGCTCCCTTGCGTATCGTGCACCGCGCCCACCGCCGCCCACTGACCAATATCGGGTTATAGCCCAGCTGTTCTACGGCCGCCGGCCGCCGGGGCGCCCGCCGTAAAACGGGAAGAAACACGCGATGAGAGGAAGATAATGGAGGAAAAATACGACCGCCCTCCACCGGGAGGACGCCCCCGCCCCCGCCTGTCAACTTGGACGACGCTTTCCTTCCACGCCGTCCTCGCCCGCCCCCCACCGTGTCTTCCCATCCTCTAAGGTCCTCCTCGGCCCTCGTCGTACTGATCTGGCCCTTCTCGTCGATCTGTTGGGTACTCCGTGTTTTGTCTGTCGGCCTTCGCTAACCCAGCTGCTTTCCACGTTAGCTCTCTCCTTACCGACAGAACCGTTGTTTCTTCACCACCTTACACGTCTTTCTGTTACACAGCTCAGCTTACCTCACTCTGCTCAACTTGCTCCACACTATTTTTCTTGACCCATATCACAGATCTTGACAGACATCGCCGTTCTTGTCCAAAATGTCATTCTCTCTCGAATCATCGTCCGAGCTTCTAACACTGTCCTCACCCTTCCATACGGTGCCGTTGTATACACCGCCGTCCTTGCGCACACCGACGTTCAAGCGCAAACAGTCATTCTTACACTCGCCGACGTTCTTGACGAACACCGATATTTTTGATCTGGGCTGTCCGGGTGACGCCGCGTCGAAGGCTGGGGTGCCGACGTTTCGACCGACATATCGCGGTCCTCTTCAAGGCAGTACTGTCTAGGCCCGTCACCCGGACAGCCCAGATCATGACTGGCTGCGGAAGCCTACGATATCGCCAATATTTTTGCGCCCCTTGTCGTTCTTGCAAACACCGCCGCTCTTGTGTTCTCTTCCGTTCCCCCGTTCCTGCTCTTCCTCTCTCCCTACACCGTCCTAGCCTCCTCTTACATTGCCCCACTTACATTTGTTGCCATCTTCCTCGAAGACTGCCAACATAACCTACATTCCCGTCATTCTCGAAGACTGCCATTGGAATTCCATTCATCTTATGTAATTCGAAATGGCCCATCGTAAGTGAATGTGTATTTTGCTAATACAGTCACATTTGTTTCTTCAGCGCTATATTACTCTCACACTCTCCTCTTAGAAAGTAAATGAAGACATCTCCTTCAGGAAAAGCAGCGGTCTTTACGTACAGCTCGATAATTTTCGCTCTTTTCCTCTTCAATTAATACATAAATAATCTCACAGTTCTTCTGCCACTATGTCAGACATTTCCCACAGTCTTTCCTCAATATCTTTTCTCCTACATCCAATATTCTCCTACCACGTAATGGTTCATTATTAATTTCCATATTCACCCGGACAAACGCTCCAACCATCTCTGAAACTTGCAATGTGGCCGTCCTTTACGTCACCTCCACTCGACTCATATCATTCTCCTCCATCGCTCCCGCAGAGTGATCCCTTTGAAGACCTTGCCCTTTCCGCCGCCCTTGCCCTTGCGGCCAAGGTCGGCCCCAGGTCCAGAGGCCAATCCAGCCGACGGGTGGGTGGGTGGGTGGGTGGGCGGGCGGAGGCCCGCCGCCGTCGTCGTCGCCGCCGCCGCCGCCGCCGCCGCCGCCGCTCCGTCCGCCCGCCATGATTTGCGAGACCGGTGGCGCGGGCTTTACTCGCTTATTATGAGGGGTTGCGAGTATATTGCTTGCTCTCCACGGCCCTCCCACTCGCGCAGTAAAGTCACGTGACATGCGACCCAATAACGGGTTATGGACACACGTCCGCCGGAAATCGTTTCGGGTTCTGTTTGGCGTCGGCGCGCTTTCCAGTCAAAAGGACGCAGGTGACGGAGGGATTTCAGTTTGCAGGTCGGTAAATTTGTCCCGACGTCGATTTATTGGATCGACATCATCCGTTTCATCTGTCGCGGCGAACCAATGAATAGCCTATTATCAAGCTACTTTGACAAAGAACACTCCACTTTGAACGCTTGTTGGAAGATATATCTTTTTACATCAACCCTTTTCAATGAACGTAATACTAGAGGCAAGTAAATACTTACAGGTGTAAGTAAATACAATGTAAGTAAAATTTACAGAAGCAAAAATTCTGCTGAAAAAAAAACACGTAATTTTCAGGAATGCTGCAATAATATTGCATACTACAATTATACACATTACAACAGTTCCATATATACCAAGGATATCGTAAAACTTTCTGTTCCATAACGCAACACATAACAAATAGCAAATATTTAATGGCTTGCGTTTTCTTCCTTGAAGCGTTAATGTCACGTCATCTTTGTCGTGTTCAAGCGTGATGCATCGAGTATCAGAATTAACTTTTCCCGCGCAGTATGAGAATAGGCGAAATAACACTATCGAACATTTCCATGTTCTGTCAAACTCGAAACTGTGATTGATTCTGAATTTCTCATTTACCATGCCCAGTTTCAGGGGATCTAACAAAACCAAAAAGACCCCTCAAAAGGCCGAAAGCTACATAGTATTATTTCAATTCCTGTGAGAATTAGAAATTAGTAATACATATATTAAATTCATTAATTTTAGAAATTAACAAGAAAATTAGATTAAAAAAGTAAATCTAGAATTAACGAAAATATATCTCTAATTTAACGATACAAACGACCAAGGAAATTAATTATTTCAAATGATAACGAGAATGCAAGTGGGATGAACGTTAGCAAGAAGAATATCGGAAAAGCAATAAACCGGAAGGGAACACTGGCGCAAACTTGCCCGAGAAAACATACGTGGCGTAAGTGAAAATATGCTTAGAAGATGCTACTACAACAACAACGAATGCACGAGCAGTACCCTAACAATTTTAAAGACAAACTAGTGAGAACCCGTCAAAATTTGACGGTGCGATCTGAGATAAATGTAAAATACTGTACCTAGACTAATGTTCACAATATATTGCATTGTTTGGATCTTGAGGGGATAACGAAGATATTCTATGATGAGGAATTCCCAAAATTTTGAACACGTATGGCCCATGACCAGATAGCAATGCAATATCGGCACAAAAGATATAGCACTATCATACTGAAGGATATTATTTCTTAAGTTTTTTGATGTGTCATCATCTCCTATAAACAACTCTTTGATTTCTTCTGGCATATTGCTCGAAGGTATACTTATTTTCCAATTTAAGCCACACAGAGTAAATTGTTTGCAGAATTTCTCTCACATGGAAAGTACAAAGCAGAACAAAACTGACATTTCATAGACTATGACCCAATAGAAAACGAAATGACCTCACTATCACGACACCTACACTTTCTCTTTCCCTGCGTTCTGTTAATGTACATTTGCGTCTTTTGGGGCGCGTGGACAACGATTCGGAATTCGACATAACCTGTAAACAACTTCACTAAAGTATTACAACCGAGCAAAACCCACTGTACGAATGTTCTCTACAAAATACACCACAGAAGCAAATACATGCAAACTGTCAACACCACAATGAAATTTTTACACTGAAACAAAACCTTGACGAATTGTAAACAAATCACAACAATCAACACAAAACATCAAGCAGCGTGGGCTCACATCTATGGACTCATGTATATCGATTTTGAAACTGCCGCCCTTTGAAAGAAAACATTTGACTATTGATAAGCGTACTATTAAAGAATGATTTAATTAATTAATTTACACCGTAAATGTTGGTGAATCAACACAAACAATATCTTATAACACATCTAGGGATCATATTCTTTCATTTAAAAGAAAAAATACAACAATCGGTTCAGTAGAAGCTCTAAACGAAGCCATGGCAGAATACCTTATTTTTTTAAATATATAGATTTGAAATGGGAAACATTTCATATCAAATATGATTAATTAAAAGTGATTAACTCTTTCCCATTAATTCTCAACACATACTTAATAATATTTGTTCTTAAATTACTTAAGTTTTTGTTATTCACATTACTGGCGCCCAATGCCCTAGTTGTCATGAGGGCATTGTTCAGGTATTTATTTCCATATCATATGCGCCAAATTACTTTATTCTCATTTCTTTCAACATTTGTCGGTGTTGCTATTACATGATGCATGTTACATATTTCTCGAATTAAAATAAAGCAGTAATTAATATTATGCATACGCGTTACTGGATTTACAAATAACGATCTTAATGATCTCTTCAGTTTACCTATAAAATAAATAAAAATTATGGACAAAAATACTATTGCAATTTATCAGTTAGGAAATTATACAAGAAATCTAAAATATACCTTAAATGACTCCTAAAAGTTGATTTCCTCTAGCTCACAATGCCATGAGTAAATAAAACAATATTCCGATTAAATTGAAGGCCAAACGGACAACTTCACATTAACTGCATGGGTAAATTAATTACTTGCTTAAAATAATTGACATTTATCAATTTTCTTAAGAATTTTAACATTTACTCATGAATAATAAACATGTAGATCTTCACGAAAAATTACTATCGATTTGTAACAGTAAAAAAGTTCTTTGGTGCTCGAGCACATCTCAAGCCGCAGACGTCTTTTGTCTTTTGAAGACAAAACAGCCACTGCAGCCACAATGCCGACGTTGGCGTGTGACAGTTTACGTCCCGGTCGCAAATTAAGTCCTACAGTGCAGGCAACTCTACGCACACACAAAAAACATAATTGGATGTTTTTACGCTGTCCTTCAGCAATCGTTATCGCGTTTATGCCGGTTAACCTCATTAGCAGAGCCTGGCACAAACAACGGCGCGGAGACGCAGCGGCGTGGCGACCTCTGGAGAGATCAGTGTAATTTAGCAAGAGTCCTGCTCGCGGGGAGGGTGAGATGGGTGAGAAAGGAAGGATGTCGGAAAGGAAAGGAGAAGTCAGCGGTGATGCGTCGGCAGCCACTACAAAGAGTTGTCAAAGAAAAGGCGGGCTCGGTGAGATTTCGAGATGGTTCTGTCCTCTCTCGCTGTTGTGCGGTACTCGACTATCTCTCGAGCGGGAAATGTGAGCATGCTTCTGGAGAACATTTTCGTGAGGATAATTCTCCTTCATTTTAATTCTCTCAGCTGACTGGGTGATGCTGCTTTACTTCACTTCCTCTACAATCGTGTGGTCATTTTGTTCTCTTCTTTGGATTTACTAACGTGCGTTCTCGCGCAAAGAACGCTACGTGTAATATTTATAAAATAAATATCTTGTTAAATCATCTTATCTTATTAAGTCATCTTATTAAACACAATACTGAAAAATTATCAAACGAGGCTATCGGGCCATGTTTGATAAACTGAATATTGTAATAAAATGTTACGGTAACTATTCCACTCGTGAAATTAACACTAACAACGCTGAACTATTCTAATCTGGTATTCAGCAATGAAGATAGTGAGCCCCCCAAAATGGGGGACTCACTATCCCCCAATGGGGTTTCTTACTATCCCTTCCCTTCTGGCCAAGCACAAGACAATGATAAGAACCATGGCAATCACCTTAATCATAAGAAGTGCTGTCGTGTGTACTTGGAGCGCGAACACAAATTAATTCCTGGCGCACTCTGAAACGAAATTATAGCTAATTTCATTCGTGAAATATTCTTATTAAATACTTTTAGTGCTTTTTAAATTTCCTGATAAATTCCACTGCGCACGTAGTATTACCTATGGTAATATTGTACTTTCTTATCTACTTAAAAAGCTGTAATTACTAGTATTTGCGTTTAAATTTAGCTATTCACTCTGTGAAAGGTAACAGATTAATATTGGTAGAAGTAGAAAGGATGCGATTAATTATTAAAAAACTAGTGAGAAAATGGAATAATACTTACTACGAAACTGGTATCAAATTTGTGAATTCTATTTTTCAATAATCACAGCGGATAAAATACAATTTTGTTTAAGAGGAACTTGACTCCATCACTCCACTACCGCAGCACATACGGTAATCATTACTCATTCATTTCGTAACTGCTTTTGCTTCGAAGTTACTGGCTATTTTCTCTGGAGTATTTATAGACTTTTTGTACACTCTTAACGACTTCAAAAGTGGGCTAATGAAAGTTTCTTTTGGCTGGTGTTATTACTGGACAGAATTTGTGACTTTATTAAGCTACATGACACACAAGCATAATACGATTGGTAAGTATAAACATAATTTTCTAAATTATATTTATCAAAAGAATTATATATTTTTTACTGCCCTGCTTTTCATAACTTCGCTATTTCGCATTACTTGCATTAAATTATTTCCACGTTAAAACGATTTTGTAATTAATTTTGGAACTTGATTGTTCAATTAAGACGCACGAGAAACACAAATAGACTGAATTACGTACAAGAGGCGAGCAGGTTGAAATAGCTACGATCTTTAGCAACACTATTACAGCGAAAATATCACCAATCAGCGATGCTAGACCTACTACTATTCTAGGAGTCCACATCTGTCGAGAGATCCCAAGCTAAATCAAAATTGCTATTCCGGAAATGGTCATTCGAACGGTTCAACTTTAATCTCCGGAGATTTTCCCCCATCCAGTTATTCATTTGATTTATCTGGTCTTTATGCAATTTCAATTAATCGTTGACCTCCCAACACGATTCTAATTTCAATATGCAATAAAAATAAATAACTTCAATTTCTGGTTCAAGGGATGTGAATAGAATTAAGATATATAGGATATAGAATTAAGACATTTGTGAATAAAAATTCTAAAAATATACCTAATTAACTAGCTCAATTTGAGTGAAGCATTCATTGATTGACATAAATTTCGTAGAGGCAGTTACATACTGAAGAAAAAGGGTCCAATAAAGAAATACGTCTTGTGCAAATGCTACCCAAGACATGAATTTCCTTTCATTCTTAAAAAAATGCTGTTCCCAAAAGCACTCTAAAAATCAATATTTTTGCTTACTGTCTCTTTGTGTTCAATGACCTAGTATACACTTTAGTAGTAAATGGAAAATATAATTCAATGAAAAGATATGAATATCGACATTTTAATGAACAACCTTTGTGATCATGCTTTTGAAATTTTCATTTTGATGTCGGTTTTGTCCGGCTTTTATGACACTTTCTGTGAGTCATACAGACCAAAAGCTAATTATTAAATTGATGGAAAAAGCCTAATTACACAGAGGGAAAACCTAACACCACAGTAGCAAACAAGAACACCCGCGGCATATTAGAAGCAATTGGCAAAATGTACAGTCTCTTATAGAGATCACAATTTACGTATAGTAAATGCGATTCAATTATAAGGGTAACGATCATTAAAAAATTCCTGAAAATGTGTCAATGTTAGAAACTATATTAAATTAATATTTCCATAACTTTTCATTGATCTTTTCGAAAGAAAGTTTATGTAATTGAGTTTACGAAAGATTGTTTATGGAATTGAAAGTGTATGAATCATTGTAAGTTTATGTATTTTGATGTAAAATCTAGAACACTTCAAACACTTAGGCAATCGAAGTGAAATACATTTACTTGAGATCGGCGTTCATCTGGCAGATGTTTTACAAACGAAATTAGTGTTCGAAAATATTGTTTCATTTATAATACTGCAAGAGTATAACGAGATAAAGATTTAAGTAACTTGCCATTGAAGCTTACAGCGTCATCCACGTTGACAATATTCTCTTTAAATTATTTTCATAATCCAGTCTTATACAAATCAAATATATCTCTAGTTGAAAGAAATTAGTAACCCATTAGTAAACGCATATTGTGAACTCTTACAATTTACTTTTTTAAATTATTTATTTAGGTTTAAGAACCCTTAAACTACTCCTGTCATTGATGGCCAAGAGTGAAAATCAAATGAGTAGATGATATGGAGGTGATCATGAAGAAGAGGTGAATGGTGATAAAACAATGGAATAAGAGACAGGAAAAACGGAAGAGCTCCGAAAAAAACCAGTGAGAGCTCACTTTGTTCACCACAAATTTTCCACATGGATTGGTCGGAGATCGAGCTCTGACGAAAAGACAGTAGCCATTACGTCATAAGTCCCATCCCACCCCCGACCACACGAACACATTCAATATGTCATGTCGACACTAAGCAATATTGAACTACACGAGGGAGACCGAGCGTCTTGGAGCTTCTTGGAGAGAAGAGGCGGCAGTTCGGAGGCCCCGGGCGCGTCATACGCTCCGGCGGCGATTGCCGCGTTTCCCCGGCGGGGATGCGGTGTGGGTGGGGCACGGCGCAGCGCAGGTTCACTCGCACCTCCCCGTGGGCGAGGGAGGGCACTGCCGGCTCGCGCCCAATAGCACGGCCGCACCTCACGCTGTGGGAGAACGCTTTTTAGAATACCGACACATGTTAGTTAGTTAATGCCTTATTTTACGTGGCGAGATTCGGGCCATGCTCCGGCGAGATTCAGGCCCGCTCTTCCGTCTGACCACAGCCACATGTGTATTCTAATGTTCTTTTTTGCTGATTCGGTGGCTGAAATCGCTAAGGTAGTGGTGTCGTATCAACCTCGGACCAAAGGATCGCGGGTTGGAGTCCCGCCTCGGGCATGGTTGTAATTGTGTTCTTCCCTTCACCCCTTATCGTTTCACCTTCACAGTTACCATAACGTTAACTCCAATAGTGGTCGCTAATGACCTATGTGCTGAAGCAATCTTAAATAACCAACAAAAAAGTTCTGTTTGATATATGCAACAAATCATAGATTTTTGGATTATAAAATTTTTAATATTTCCAGTCATGAGTCTGCGACGAAATCGCAAGTTGTGGATTTCGGAAGTGCAACTAAAAACAGGTTCCGTAAAATTGATTAATGCAATGATTTTTATATGTAGTAGTTTTCTCAACGTGTTATGGGTTTTGTTGAGTATTTGTTAAAAGAAAACTGGTTATTTAATTCCATAGTTTGTAATATATAGAAATAAATATTCAAAATTAATAAACTCAAATACCACAAGGTCAATTCCGGTTTTCAGAAAAGATGTATCGTCATCCTACGATACAGTCTTTTAATGTTCTTCTGTTGCTGTAGGTGTAAAATCAAAAATAAACACTCATACAAGGGAATAACTTGTTCAAAAAGTATAAGGAATTCAAAATATAATCACCACACAGAACAGCAAATAAGTATAAATTTATCATATCTACACAAATGACAAGACTACTTCAATACGTTGATATCGCTTTCCTGCTTCGCCAATTTTGATTTTATTCATTAGTTTTGAATTGTCATACACATATTTTCTCATTATCTCCCTCAATAATTATTGTTCAGTATTCTAAAAGAGATGTTATGTGATAATTATTATTTCGTTTGATGATTGCTTATGTTGTTGTTTTTTTGTTTCCAGTTTTACATTTTATTAAAGACGTTCATTGCGTAGTTGGAGACGTTTATCGCATAGTAAACGAAATATTGGAGTTGTTCATCGCAATGTAACCGATATATGAGTATGACATGTCAATGGAATAATAAAAGTCTTTCTATCATGACTTGAAAAGGAAAGAGAAGAAAGAAATGAATCTCGTGAAATATACAACAAAATCAATGTTTTCCAGCAGCGAATTGTGTAATTGAGGTTACCTCAGTTTTTTATAATATAGGATAATTGGTATTAAGTCTTTTATAATATCCACCACACATTGGATACATTATGACGAAGTTGCGATGAATTCTATTCTGCTGCAACTGGTCATCCAAAAGTGTTGTCTATGTTTTGTGAATACCCGGATGCGGTTCAGACGCATTTTCGAATCCCTAATAAGCAAGATCTCGAAATTGGGAATTATAGCGTCAAGCTACAGTGTGAGCGCTACAATGTCGCGGAGTTGACCGGAAGCCTTCCAGACTGAAGGTAGATTCAGCACAACGACAAAGAAGGGGAACAATCCCTTTGTGTATTTGATCTAACAAAGCTTCGTTATATCCGTGCATATTCATTTGTTTTAAATAATATAACGTACCATGTCGCGACGTAACTGCGAGCTTTACGTAAGCGGAAGGTAGTGGATAGAAGATGACAGATGCACCTAAACAAGAAGCGAGCACGACCGCAGATAGCGGATAAGAGCAACACATTTGCCTGCGTTGCAAAGCCGCAGAGAGATTCGCGGACACAGACTACGGAGTCACAAAGCTACGCAATAACTAGCAAAAGTTGGCGAAGCTGCATCCAATACGTTTCTATCTCTCGAACGCTTGTCAGCTAGCGGCTCGTCTTGAACACATGAAGGTAAAATGAACGAAATGGAACCTAAACAACTATTGTTCACACTCACATGGGAGGAGATGAATTTAACACCACTAGGGAAGAATTATATTTATACAAATAAGAGTCTCTTTCTTAAGACGATGTAACGACAAGTAAGCGGAACGATCACTACATTCTTATTTTAAATTTTTATTCTTATGAAAAAGAATACCGTTTTAAAATTTGGTCAATGTTCGAGAATCAACCGAAATTGTGCAGCTGATCTCATTTTCAACAATTCACAAACCATTGTTCCAATTGTAGATTAAGTATTTATAAAAACGCGTCATAAGTAGAATTTATTATAATTTCATTTATGGCAAAATTGCATTACGAATTCATTTATTTTTTAATTAATAAGCGCTTTTAATAACTGTTGGAATGTTTTCTCTAATTAAAATTTCTCGTGATCTTTCTTCTTCTGTAATATTTCGTTCACTCACCATTCTTTCTACGCTTCAGCTCTCAAATTACCTTCGTAGCCTTCCGCAAGTGTGAACACGAGTACCTGTGCCCGCTGGAGATAGGGCAAAAGTACGACTGCGTAAGTGGGCCAAATCCCGCCCACCCGTGACCTATACATTTGAAAACAATTATTCATTGCTGGCAATACCTCTGTTTTATCTAATAAGTAGCGGTTCCAACCCGTTTCCGGTTATGGCGCAGCTTTCCTAATTGTTCTCTAACCTCGCAAATACGTTCACTCTACAGCATTGTGTGAATGATAATATTTATTCTCCTTTCTTAATAGATGATGTTTTGAAAACTATACGCCTCAAAATTGCTTGAGAAGCTAGCCTCTTTATGGAAATAGATCAATAAATACGTTATTTGTTTGTACAATTATATTTAATTGTATTAATTAAATTTGATTAATGCTGTGTATGAAATGGTGAATTTACTTATACACAGATCAAACCAAGGACCCAAGGAGACAGGGGGTTGAAACCGTATACCGACTTCGCCGCGTGCTTCAGGGAGTATGCAGCTCAAGGGAGTCAATAAAGTCCCACGCATTCCATAATTTTTAATATTGTTTGAACATTTGTTTAATTCATTTATTTTTTGTCGTTTTATGAACAATCATCATGGTTGCAGTGACCAGGCTTTAATACTTTCATAAAAGAATCAAAATAACGTACGATTACAATAAATAATATTCACGGCTGTGTTACCTTCTAAAAGGGCGCATATGCCGTTTTTCTACCGGGATTGGAATCTTCTCTCGACCGTTCTACCTCAACTAAATTGTTTGAAAAAGTTTCATTTTCTGAAATTTTTGCTTTGACAGATGATACCGTTGACAAGTGCCGCACTATCGAATGAACAGACTTCCCAGAAGGTACACTGATTTGATTTGAATTTTTGTTTCCGGGCGCGTCAACTGCTCCGGCATTCGTCTGATGTTGATCGGAGAAACCACGGAAAACTACCGATCAGAGCAGCCGGCCGCTAGAATTCTCCTCCAGACAGCGACTGAATTGGACCTAGCTGAAAAGCTAGTGTCGAAAATCCTGCCGCCGTCAGGTGTTGAAGCTAGAACCTCCCGGACAGAGGCGCTGCAGTGACATGATTCGATGCACTGAGCTACCGCTCCCGGTCCCAGAGGGTACACCTCTATGAATAAAGCAGGGTGACTGTCCATCGTCCCCGTCGGCCCGCGTGCTCCGGTGGGCGCGTCGTGCGGTGGCGGAGGGGCGAGTGCGCGGGCTCCGGTGCCGCGGCCGCGGGCGGAGCGCGCCGCGCGCCGCGCGCCGAGTGGCGAGTGGCGAGAGGCGCCGCGGCGCCCGGCGTCGCGCGCGGTGGCAGCCGCCGTGGAGCGGAGCGGAGCGGAACGGCGCGCGCGCGATCGATCCCGGTGGCGGCGGCGACTGTAGTGGTACTGGCGGCAGCAGTGGTGCTGATGGTGTAGAAGGAGTGGCGGGGATCTGGCAAGGGTGGTGGCGGATCAGGGGGGCGCGGGTGAGGCTGGAGCGAGGCGTCGTGGCGGTGGCGGGGTGACGGGGGCGTGGTGGGGTGTGTGGCGGGGCTGGCGATGGCAGCGGCGGGGGCGGGGTTTCTCGTGCCAGGGGCGGGGGCGAGGAGAGAGAAGGAAGTGACCAGTGGTAGTGGTGGTGTAGGAGGAGTGGCGGGGAACTGGCAAGGGTGGAAACGGATGGGGCGGTAAGCGGGTGGGGGGAGCTAGGCGTTGTAGCGGTGACGGGGCCGGGCGGTGGGTGTGGCAAGGGTGGATACGGCAGCTGGAGCGGCGGTTAATTGGCGTGGTGGGGGTGGGATTCCCCAGGTCGGGGGCGAGGAGTGAGCGGTGGTGGTGAGTATGTGGCGTGCGCGCGTGTTCCCAGAGCCGTGTCGTTAGGATTCCGCCTCGAATCCGAACACGACCTGAGAATCCGGCTTCTTCCATCATGGTTCTATTTCAGTGCACGCAGGTGTAAATTATTACAATGAATTAATGCGAAGAGAGATTTAATTCATGTACCATTTAATGTATTCATGAACAATTTCATCCTACGGTCTAATGTATTAACGTTTTGATATTTATATCGAAAAACTCGGAATTAGTTTTCCATACGTTAAAAAATAATCAGGAAATCAGTAAACTGTAACATCTAGAATTGTAACTACAGGGACAACAGTAATGATACAACTTTTGCGAAAATTGGATTTCAATTTTTGATTGTTGTAAAATTGTTATTTAATTTCCAATTAGTATTAATTTTTATATTTCGATGGTTTAGGAATTCCCTTGAAATGGGAATCACAAATGTTTAATTATTATGGATTAAAAATTTAATATTATAATCTTGCACAAAATCAGTTTTAACTTATGCCTCAAGAATTTGGAAAATATATGTCAAAGAACTTCATGAAATTGCAAGTGCTCTCTAAGAGCTTCAGAAGACATGACTAAGAAGCATTTCACATCATGTTTGTGAAATGTTATCCAGAAATGAACGTTATTTGGCCACATTCTTTAAGTTTGCCTTTCTAGATGATAACGGTTCTTCTTTAACGAAACAATTTCGGAGATAAACACATTTAAAACAGAGAAAAAGGGAAAAAAATGACAAAGAAGTTTAAACAACTCAATCTATTCCACAAAAAGTAGCATGCATTCTTGCATTTGATGAGATTTTTATCGCTTAAATACTACATGAATCAAATTGTGATAAACATTGAGGACGAAGTTATTTGAAACAAGAAATGGAGGGCGGGAAAATAGCTTTGAGATACAAAGATTCAACCATACTCGTACGCATTCAAAACAAATGTGAGGATAATGCGTGAAAAGATAGGAGTTGACAGCTAGTATATTCACTTGCTGTGATCAGCGTCATTTAGTCGTGGAGTTCGTATGTGTACGTAATGCTTCTTATGCTTTCGGGTGTGGCGTGATATAATTATTTTCTCTTTGTAATTACCCGTACTCGGAAAGCAAATTTAAAAAAAAGTATATTATACTTCTCTTATCTCAATCATGTATTTTTCATTAGATTTATGAAACTAAACAAACAATTACGATTATAAATTACAATTATCAATTCCGAAATTCAGAATTTGAAATAGTCTATCAAAATGTTTTCGTAATCCTTTGATCTTGCAATTTATCGTTAGCCTAGTAGTCTTGTTAGACCTTACCAATGTATCTTCGAAATATCAACACTTGTTTTAAGATTCGGAACATCAATAGATCAGTTTATACGAAAGTGCGACTATGGGGCCAGTTTTGGAAGCAAAGAATTGGAGTGCATTATTCAAAGAATTGTGGTATTTTGATCAACACAAGAATACGTTTTAATTATCTTTCTTTATAATTTGTAGTTGTAATCTTTTTAATCACACGCTCTCTTATGGTGTAATCATCTTCCCGCATTTCACATTAGTTTTCAAAGAGAAAGCAGACCTTCTATACACGAAAATTCAATGCTAACGTTCGTTAGTTTCCAAAAAGCGCAAGTAAAAATACAACTTTACCAAATAGAAGTAGTAGCAAAGTGGTTAATGGAATTTATATCTCTTAATGTCGCGTAGGCCTCATAGCTTTTGGAACCCATCGGGTCACATACACGAGATACATTTTGTCTATATCCATAGATTAGTTCAATCTTACAGTTTATCAATCTTTTAAGTTCAATTAAATTCAAATGCGGAAAACGATTGGCATATATTCTGAAATGAGATTTGAATACAAATGGATACATTTAAGTCGGGATTAATTCCCAATTACAAGGAAGGCATTGAATCAGTCATTCCATACAAATTCAAACAGAGGAAATTAGAAATACTACACGAGAGGGAAAAAAACAAATATTGATGAACTCGGTCATTTATTTCAATGCAACTTACTTTTTCGATGGAAAGAATACTGTGCACACGTTTATAAATCAGTGATGCTGCCAATTAAAAATCTTTGAAATTATTAATATCAACAAACATTTGGTGTAATCAACCAATACACCTTAACTTTATACTTTTTCAAGCACCCTACATTATTGAATTTATCCAAACACAAAGAACTGCACCACGGACGGCTGAGTTTTACATCATATTTCACGCCGTCCAAACAATAACCGTGTCAGACGCCAGCCGCAAACTTTGCTGGACGATGTTTGTCCCGAGAATCTTCACTTGCATTTATAATGAACCTCACCTTCTTCAACTTTTAAAAGTTAATTTTCAGGAGATGAAGATAACGAAGTCAATTAAAGTTCCGTGTCGCATGTCGCCCGCTGCCGGCTGAAAGATTAATGACAGCCCTTCGCCCAGGTAAGGTCCGATGACTAGCTCTCCCGGAAGAAGGATTTCAGCAAGAGATATTCGCGGAAGGGATAGGCACTTCCCGTAAGGGCAAAGGTCGCCGCGTTAATCACGAGGCATTTACGCATTGCGAATAGGATTCAGGGAATCCGTGACGTCTCTTGTGGTTTCCTGACAGGTTCGCAAACCGCTCTAAAAGTGTAGTTATGAAATGGGTAATTTAGTCAACCTACGAAACGCAGACGACCGCAGTGGCAACCACACGTTATGTGGGACTCTACGTTAAGTTGTGGCTTCGAATTCCGTAGAAGGCATGTACACATATGTTTTCCAATTGTGGTTGTAGAGAGGAAGGCAAAGTAATCACCAGAATTCTCTTAGCATCATTCGTGTTTATTCATTCACAGTTGTTCGGAACTGTCAATTACTTATAAAATGACGAAAGGCTGAAATAGTAATTAATCATATCATATGAGAAATTCACTATACGATGAAGTCGCGTGATTATACTTATATTCTACCAACCAGCAACAATATTATTCTCAGATATTGTGCACAAGAATTGTGAATTATGATCTGGGCTGTCCGGGTCCGGGTCCGAATTGTGAATTATTATTTAGTAATTATTATTACTATTATTATTAATTAATATTTTTCATTATTATAAAAATTATTGATAACTCGGGTTAAACTATATAGTTTCTATTTAGTATAAACTACACAGTATTACAAGTCTTTGAAGCAAATAAATGAAGGAGAATATGTGACGTTCTCTAGGGTGATTCTTTTTTTTAATGCATGCTGCTGGGTGGGAGTCGTATAACCTGGTAAAAATAAACAATGCAGAGTTATTCTTCTTCTTTGTGAAAGACTCGCGGAGTAGTGGAAAGTAGGCTCGCTCTTCCCTGTGGATCGGGATTAAAACAAAGGTCGTTTCACAGGGGATCAAACTAGTTCCGACCGGTTTTTCGGGGTTCTTGTGGGTCCTCTGTCTTATTCTACCGTTGCTCCATCTTCCTTCATATCACATCATGATCACCAATCCAGCAACATTATTCATTTGTTCCATGTGTGGATGCTTATAAAGCTTAACAACTGGTGCATATTAAAAATACTCCAATTCTTATTTAAATACTCTTCCTTTGTAGTTATAATTCAGAATTTTATTCATTTCATTAATTTACGTTCATTTTTTATGAGGTTCTCGTTTGTGTGTGTCTTAGAATATTGTTATTCACACCAATAAAAAGGACGTCGTAGACCATTAAACTCTCAACATTTAAGACAGAATAAAATTGAAACGCCATTACCAAGGAAGAAAAGCATCGCTAATGTGAACGAGCGTAAAATAGAACCATTTAAAATTTAGGAAGTCCGTAGAAAGTTGTTTTAGAATTTAGAAAGTTAGCAGTGACACGTAGTAATGATGGATAAGCCGTCTCTCGTGGGAGATACGCGATCTCGTAGGAAATTACGCTTTTATTTAAACTCAGTTTGTCAACATGCATGAGAGTAAGCTAGAACATAGCGAAGAGGAAGGAAACCGGGCATCGCTGTTTTGGGCAAGCACTGTAGATCACAAAAGAGTTGTATTTTTTCGCAGTGTAGATATGAGAACTTTATTCATGTTCAAATGCCACTGCTCCATTGTGAAGTTTTTTGCAAACTGGCAGCGGGTATTAAAAATCAGGCGTTCCTCTTCGTTGTCATAAATAACAGATACAACTTTGTCATAAAAATGTCGATTACTCATGAAATATGCTTTGTTGGCAAGAGAGCACACTAGTCTTTGCTTTACGCGTATTTTCACGTTGTCACACAGTATTTTTCACTTTTGAAAGAATTAATTCTATGTTATAGATGTCTAGATGTCATTCGAATTTTTCAAAACTATCAAATGTAATCACAGTCTCATTTTTAATTTAACAATATGTAATGTTACAAAGTTGTAGTTTACTATTCTTATTTTTCATCTTGAAGACCCATATGAACTGCATTTGAAGTGTATACGATTACATTCCATAATGTTTGTAGCAGCAAAAGGGTCCGGTTGGTGTATCTCGTCCTGTCAGGAATGGGTAACATTTTCATGCTTTATCTCTTTAAGCTAACATGTTATAAAATGTGAAGAATCTCGTAGGCCTCATAAATCCCGTAGATTTAAAATTTACAAATACCAGATAAATAAGAATATATTTCAATTATGAATTCTGTGTTCGCTTGTTTCTTATTTTAACGAACAGTTTCTATGAGTTGTCTTTATCAAAATTACACTCTTCTGAATGTTTAATGTTCAGTTAGTTCCTAAGTTTCGGTTGAATATAAAATTAAAAAGTAATAAATTATAGCGCGTAACCTTAATTTATGGAACAAAATAGTATAAAAGAATTTTCTCAGAAACGAAGTTTAGGATATTCTTAAACGATCAAGAATATCGATATTTGAAAGTATAAGACTTCTCATAACTCCCAACGGCAGATAGAATGTAGAAGTAGAAGAGTTTTATTTTCTATTGGAGAAGTTGGAATCGAACCGATGGCTCTTAGGATCGCCCTCGTTCACCCTTTGCCGCCCTCGGAGCCTTTCTAAATGTAAATTTGGAAGCCTCCAAAAGGAGAAGTGGATGTTCGATTCAAAGAGTCAAGAGCAGCGGCATTGAATTTGATACCGTAAATTTAAGTCTCATTTTACATCGTAAGACCATTAAAATAAATTATCACATAATGTTTATGAAATTATTTTCTCAAAAGCTCAGAATTTTTTTAAAATAACTTATTACAGCAGATCATATTGAATTTCACGAGAACAGAGATTGCAAAATAAGCTTTTTCACCTGACGTGCAACATTGGATTGATTAGAGAGACATTCATTCAACTACAACATGGCATTATGTTATATGCATAACACACAACTCATAACACTCTATATTGGCTAGTGCTATACGTAGACCAACATTGGCTACGAACTGAGTGATTTACTAGCAATGTATTCATAGTAATGGAAATGAAGTCGATTAGAAAAACTAAATGGACATCAATATCGACTCAATGAGTGATACAAAAATAATATTATTGTACAAAGAACTTTCAACAGCAGAAAATGAGTGTAAATTTTATTAATGAATTGTGTTTGCTCTCTCCAAAAAAATATAGCACTCGAGCCAGTGGCGAAGCTCGAGTTTTGGAGTTGAGTTTTCTGAAAATCTTATCTTAAATTGTTTTGTAAATTAGCTCCATGCATCGGTTTTCTCATTCAACAAAAAAAGGCGATTATATGTTCTTTAAAGATATCGTCTCTACACAGTTAATTTAGCAGACACTTCTCGATAGCCAGTGTACTGAAATTACCCAGTCTGGTATTTCCCATGGAATTTCTCAAATGTCTTTACTCTCTTTAATGTAATCATATTCCTTTCACATAATGCTTTAGATAAAGAGAAAGTTAGACTGAGCTGCATCAATCGAACCGTCTCTTGATATTTGTTTATACACCAATTTGTCTAACAAATACTTCAGCAACAAATCCGTAGTCATATATTGTGCAGTATCAGTGTATACATTTGTCAGTTCATTTTGAACTTGTTCACTAACAAAGAATGGATATTCTTTTATTAGCAAAGTAAAATTTTCTGAACAAAAGGACGTGTTGTAGGTGGAGAACTACTTTTAGTTAAGAAATTAAATTAAATTAAATTTTTCAAAATCTTGAAACCTATAGTTCATCTGAGTCACTATCGTATCAATAATTTTAATTTAATTATCAATATTACTTTAAAAGAAACTATTTTGTACCTTGGTTATAATTTTGATACTGAAAGTTCATTCACAGTCGTGACTGCTTTGATGCAGATTTCAATAATCTCTTCTTATCTAAAACGGTATGTTACTACGTATTTATACTATTTCTATTTCAACGGCAAATTACTTGCCTTATGATTTCATATTGCTGAGCGAACACTGCATTTCGATATCGTGAACCGTTCAGAAGTTATGTGACTGGCACAACGACAGTGAGACATTCTTCATAACACATAATCTTTAGTTTAATTAATTGTTTAATGAAGAAAACATGAACAAACATTAGACAAACAACTCTACTTTCCCATAACGTCAGGTTATGATGTGAATTTGCGTGGCCGAGACGTGGACGTGCATCGCGGTACAAGTCCGTGCCTCTCGGGAGTCTAGGCTCTCTGCGGCTCTGTCCGGAGAGTGCGAATGAGATGAGATAGCACGCTTGTGCGCATGCGCGGCAGAGCCAGCCGGTGTCTATCCACTGGCAGGCTCCTCGCTCAGCTATATATCTCTGCGGCCCTGATAATTCCCTCGCGCGGAAGCGGAGAAAAGAAGTCGAAAACACTTAATTTGTTTTAACGATACAGTAAAAATATATTGAAAAACTAGCACACGCAACGGCAGATTTTTTTAAGTTCACATCAACATCAAAGTCACTAGCGACCACTATTGGAGTTAACGTTATGGTAACTATGAAGCTGAAACGAAATGGAGATGGTAAGGAGTGAAAAGACGCACACAAATACAACCATGTCCGAGGCGGGACTCGAACCCCCGACTCTTCGGTTCGAGATCACTAGGACACTATTGCCTTAGCAATCTCGGCCTAACGGCTGATTTTATTGAAAAATAATTTGGGTATTGTAAGGCCCAGTTGGCTTCGCCACTGGCTCGAGCTACACGATGGTACGAAACCCGATATATGGCACATTTTGTACATTCAAAATATTGTATTGTAGAAACGAATAAATAAGAACACTTCATTTGGTTGTTGATGTCTCGGGTTGGCAAACACCTTTAAACGGAAATCACCACCTACTCATTTCTTTTTAGTAAAAATGTCTTTCTTGTAAAAACAAGTTTTAAAATATTCACTTGGATCTCGCCAAACTCGCCCATTCACGTCCGGTGCTTCGACCGTGTGCCATCATTCCCAGGCCAAAAAGAAGACGTACACTTTGAAACGGAGCTCGTGGCGGCGAGGTCCCCTCTGAGCTGGACGTCCTCAACTCCGCACCTTCACGCGCGGGCCGCAGGGAAACCGCACGGGTCCGCAGCGGCTCGTTACGCGGCCGCTCCGCGCAAAGCGCCATCGATATGCGCGTATCAGTGTAATCTGGCATTCCCGTGCGGCCGCGCGGGCGGGGCGACACCTCTATCTAACTTGCATAATCCGCGCTGCCCGCGGCGCGCGGCACAGAGCGGACTGGCCGGCTGCGTGAGCGCTGCGCGCCGGGCCCGTGTTATTAAACAGGCGGAAAGTTCCGAGCGGGACGGCCCGCCAGCGAACTGGGACAGCGGCGACGCGACGGGACGGGACGCGGTCGCTGGAGACCCACGCACGCCGCGGCGGGGAATGTTCGGGGCTGACTGTGGGCGACACCCCTCTGCCCGGAAGCGAGTGTGAAGGGTAGCGAGGAAGGGGCGGGTCTTGGAGATTGTGAGGCGTGTGAGAGAAGCAAGACACTGAGCGAAAGTGGGAGAGAATAGGGAAGAATGGAAAGTAAGGAAGTGAAGGTGATGAGGATGGAAGAAAGAAATCGGAAGGAAAGTTGAGAGGGAGAGACAGAGAGAGAGAGAGAGAGAGAGAGAGAGAGAGAGGGAAAAAGAAGGAAGGAAGGATACAGAGAGAGATGAAGGGAATGAGGCAGAGAGAGGTGGATACGGGAAGGATGAGAAAGGAAATAAAATAATGAGCTACCTATAAAATTGTAGAGATGAGAAAACGTAATAATCTCTTTGACTAAACTTTAGAAAGAAAAGCGGAAGAAACGAGAGGTAGAGCACGCAGAAGTGAGGTAGATGTAAGTCGTGACGCGAGGAGGTTGAGGAATTTATGAGTTGAGAAGCTAAGGTAAGCGTAAAAAAATCCTGAAAAGCAGAGGAAGTTAGAGACAGTTTGACGGACGCGAACAGACGTCAACAAATCTTGATGTAGGAAAAACAGCAAAGAAATTACATAAGCAGAAAAACTCATAAAGATTTAGAAAAGTATTAAAAAACTCGATCCAAAAATTGGCTGACAGTACTGAACAAACAATAGAAATAATTGGAGAGGTAGAAAAGGCGAAAAACGAGAAAGCTCGATGAATCTCTTACGTACGCAAGATCATCAATCAGAAAAGAGGGACAGGCGTAGGGGGAAAACGTTTATTATCAGGTCAAGGGGCGGAGGAGATTGGAAGGCTGAAATGCTGGCAATGGTACAGACTGGCAGCTCCGAGCGGGCAGGCGCCGAGGGGGATGATTACACGTAACAATGCTGACGATGATGACTGCTAATGATGACAGCGACGGGGTTCGTAACGGCGATGAAAACGCGAGGCCGGCGGCAGCTACGTCGCTGGTATGGGGATTCTCGTTGGCAGCGATGGACGCGGCGTGAAAGGCCGAGGTGTGGAAGTGGCGAAGTCGGCGAGATCACTGCGGAAGCGAACCCGACGAAGGGGATGGAAACTAGAGGGCATATGGAGGCTGAGACGGAGGTGAGGACGGCGAAAGAAGCGATGACGGAGGTGAAGGTGGAGAGAAAAGCGGAAGCGAAGGCGGCGGCGCGTCGGGGACATAGAGGGATAGGGGAGGCGGAGATGCGGAGGGAGATCAGACGGAACTGGAAACGGAGGAGATGAAGACGGAAACAGAGGAGATGAAGACGGAAACAGAGGAGATGGAGAAGGAAACGGAGGAAATGGAGAGGGGACGGAATCGGAGGGACGGAATCGGAGGAGACGGAATCGGAGGAGACGGAATCGGAGGAGACGGAATCGGAGGAGACGGAATCGGAGGAGACGGAATCGGAGGAGACGGAATCGGAGGAGACGGAATCGGAGGAGACGGAATCGGAGGAGACGGAATCGGAGGAGACGGAATGGGAGGAGACGGAAACGAAGGAGACGGAAAGGGAGGAGACGCAGGTGGAAACAGCGCAGACGAAAGAGACGCAGACGGAATATCATCAGACGGAAAAGACGCAGATGGAGAGATACAACAGACGGAGACGCAAAAGCACAAGACGCAGACATAAGATACGCAGGCGGATAAGGAGAGGAAGAAGCAGCTTAGGAATGGGCACTAACTGACTGCAGCGGAGGCGTGGGAGGCGTTGGAGACGGAGGCAGCGGTGGGGCGAAGGGGGCGCGGGCGCGGGCGTTGACGGAGGGGCGTTAGCGCGGGCGTTGGCTGGCGGGGGGGCGTCGGGTGCCGGAGGCTCCCTCGCAGGCTGCGGCGCGCGGGTATTAGGGGCTGCGGCTATATATTGGACACACGTCGCAACTCCCGCGGGACCTTCGGCGCCGGCGCCGGCGGCGGCGGCGGCTGCGAGGGAGCCGCGGACGGGGACGGGGACGGGGATGGTGAGGTGGGGGAGGGGCGGAGGCCGGAGAGGACGCGCCGCCGCTGTGGAAGCACTCGGCCACTCCTTCCGGACGCGGCCTCAGCCCTCGGACTGCTTCCCTCTGGCGCTCCGCGCGCAGTGGAACGAATATGCCAGAAATGTGGCTATGCAATCATTGGCACCCAAGGAAATGTACATGACGTGTACATGAACGGACATGACGTGTACACGATGTGTTCACGACTGTACATGAAGAAAAAAATTTCAAGCGGCGGAATTCCTGTGGCATACTCGTTTTTAGTACGCGTTACCATTAACCTTTCGTTATCATTATGTCTATGACTACTTCTTATCAATTGCCGATTGTTGTAATAAAAAGAAAGGCTTAAGAGATCGACACTCCTCTCGACCATTAATGAGTCATTTGGAAAATTTTGTTGGACGCCATTAATGTCTATTGTGAAAGTTTGTTAAAGTGATAAAATTAAAACCAATGTCATTTTACATTAAATATTCTCGATTCTTTTAACGCTTGTTTTCAAGGTGCGAAATGTCAAATGCTAAACTTGTGAATGTTTATTATACGATAATTCACACAGATCTATTAAAAGGCTTTGTTCTGTTTCGGGTTTTCCCCTTCTAAGAGTTACTCTCTTTAATTTTTCTTTACTTTCTGAAAAGTTAACTTTTTGTGGAGTTTATCTTTATTTAAATAACATTATTTTATGAGTATGTGAGTATAAATTGATATTCTATTCTTTTTTCCTTTACAATTAGTTTTATTTTTATATCAAAGCATCTCTTATCACATTCTTACCATCCATTAAGTTAAGGACGTGTAAATGCATTATAAATTGTTGGTAATATCACTTAATGGCCCGAGTACTCTTTTAATTTATACCCCGCTTATTTGCTTACTTTCATAAAGTGTTTTTACCGTAATAGGGTTTATTCATTCTTTGAGTAATTAATTTTCCAACTTTTGAAGAAAAATCCCCCCTGCTCTTTGATTTTTTACTTCCTCTACAACTCTAGACCGTCTCTCCTTTCCCTCCGTTTTCCGCCCTTCGAACCTTAGCAGGCTTCCATCAGAGACGTTTTCGCAATCGTTCACTGCTTCGACCTCTGTCACTGCTTCGCAAACCTTCATCCACCACCACCACCACCTCGCTCTCTGTTCCAAGCCAATCACAGCCTTTTGCCGGACGGACTCTGCGCACTGTTTTCCTGCAATACTGCTATATCGAGGTCGCCACAACTTCGGACTTGGCGCACACGACGAGTAAGGGATTACGGAACCCAAGAAAACGAGAGAAGATTGTACTTCCATCATATGACACACACTATTGTAATGCTTTTCTAATGGTGTATAAATACGTTTCAAACGTGATTGATATCCCGCGAATGCACCTACAGACTGCTATCCACGCACGAATTTTTGAGCTCCCATTTCGCTAGACAGGAGAGAAGATTGGTTATTTCAACGTGAATACTTTTACTATATAAATATTATTAATAAATAATTATATTAAATATGCAATATTGTTTTTTCTTTAAGAATTCTTTCTATTAGACGGGAGCGACAGGATCTTTCTATCAAATGTCAACAACGCTCGTTGCTATTTTTGATTCATAATTCAAATGATGTTGGTAAAATAATGTGTAGTATTTATTCTGGACTTCAATGAAAAATATGCGTGTGATATAAATGCCGTTGCTTCTGTGGCTCTTGGTTCGCTGCATGTGTGCTCTTCAATCTCCATTTTAAAGAAGAGCTCTTTATGGATTGAAAACGTTTCTAATTTCATTGCTTTCTACGACAGTCGATAGACACAAGTGTTTTCCTTTCCAATAATGTTTACGGCAATTAATAGTAGACTGTATGTCATTATTTGTTCACAGAAATTAAATTGAAAACAAAAAAAGTTATTTTAAGACCATTAAGAAATTACTAGCAATGTCATCGGCATATTCTGCTGGAAAAACCATTAATGGGTCAACTATTGATATAAGCGGTCCATAATTCAATTTCCCTGAAAATATCAACAATCAATATTTTCTCTTGTCTATTGACCTACTCACTAAAATGTCAAAAAATATTCCCAAGAGACACAGCATGTTTCAATCACAAATGATTTTTATCATCAAACTATTTTTAATTCTAGAAAAAGCCTTTTTATAAAGAACAATACAAATTCTAAAACAAAATCGAGAGCAATAAATCTGAAAAACATTGTCGCTATCAATATAAAATGCTTGTACTTTTTATGGAAAAATTATCGTATGTGCTTAGTTAGCTTTTCGTTTTCTAATATTTTCTCCGATGCAAACGAACCCTATTTTTTTCTTAGTTGTTTTGCTGAAATACTTCAGTCACAACCGCCACTAATTGTGTAGGACTACATTTCTACAAACAAGGAGAAAATACCCGATTCAAAACACTACCGAATCATCAGTTGTATACCTGCGTATTAACTTCTGTGTATCATATACTTTTCCATCTGATTAATTCACACAAACCTTAAAAGCGCAATACCAATCAATTTGATAAAGCAGTGAAACGATACTGGAGCAGTTTCTTTTCACAATATGTTTGCCAAAATGAAGTACCGTGGGTAAATGCGCATCGTTTTAAAAGGTGCACACTCGATCGGGATGCGTGACAATTTTACCCATTTCGGTCTCCACATCTTGAGTTTAAACGCTCCCGGAAGTCGCCCACTTCTCCACCCCAACAAAATAATCGTCACCATCCCAGACTGAATGAAACTGTTAATTTGATGTAAACGTGACATTAAATAACAACATTCACTGACAATTGTATATGATAAAGAACTCAAAATTAAGAATATAATTTTTTTGAAGCAATATTTAGGGAAGATGGATTCCAATATAATATTAACAAAACTGTACCCGGTAGAGATTTATTTCTTTACGTATTTATCTATTTAGGAAAAAGCACACTCACAGCTCAAGATTAAGAATATTTCTGTACATAGGGACCGATGAATCACAATTAATATTAATAAAACTTAACCTGGGAGAGGTTTATTTCTTTACGTATTTATTTATTTAAGAAAAAGCAAGAAAATCCGGAGCTGACGAGGATTGTGAAAGTCTTATGCGTGGAGTTGTTAGCGAAGGTGCTCTTATCTTCCCGGGCGTGTAGATCGGAACGCATAAACGGGTAAAGAATATCTCGGATTCATCGCGGAGTGATTCGCCCGTCGGAGCAGCAGCGACCCCACCCACGCGTGCGAACGACGTGAGAGATGAGCAGCTGCGACCAATTACTCGCGCGGAGGGCTGGGCATAAAGCGGCGCTTGCAGCTTTCTCCAGGCCACAGTTGCGGACTGTGGCCTCGTGGTGCACTTTGTGACAGCTGGACGCATCTCCGCGGACTAATCGTTATAAATGACGCACGTTCGGTGCAAACGACGTAAGGAATCTAGTGCAGAGTTTCATTTGAATATAATTTCTATTGATGTGTTTACAGATCCATGACCAACTGAATTACCTACAAGTTTTGTATTAACTAATTGAAGCGAAATAGCTTGATTGATATACCTTAGCGTGTAGTGAAGTGAATGAAATATACAACAGATGCTTTTCACACAATTTATTACAGACTAACATTATTTGATTAGCAATTGTATAAACAATTATTGTTCATTATTGAGTTTTTAATCAATAATTAGTTTTAATTATTGATGTTTTGACAACACTAAACGCTTCCAGAAATGTTCGTGATCCATACCTTGTTAGAAAAAAAATTAACGAACACGAATGTAATTACTAACGTAATCATCACTTGAGTACACACAAACGTGTATAATTTCTACCGATAAACTTATAAATAACACTTTTAGGTAATCATGTTTTACAAGGAACGTTTTTATCATACGTGACCTTCCCTCTCACCTTCTCCAAACCAGCAAATTTGACCAACTTCATTCCAAAAACCTAATTATGCAAATTCCTTATCTGGACGTGCATCACCTGTGTACGGAGAATCCACTTGCCGAGCTTTTGTATTGCTTGGTATGCCGATGTGTGCGCGTATCGATATCCCAAAGAATACGTGAAAGGGGTTCGAGTCGAAGCGTGCCGAAACGAAATTAATGTCCAACGAACACATTCCTGCTCGCTCTGAATTACTCCACCTTCTCTGCGGTCCCTAGTGACGAAGCTAAATTGATTATTGGTTGTTCGCTCTCTCTCTCTATACACGGCACGAGCGGAGCGTATGGCAGATTTTCGTTATTGGGATTTGTTTGTGGAAGTGTGTGCCTTTTGAATGAATGCGAAAAAAATGTACATTGGCAGTTGTTAGATTATTAAGATCCCAGTATAAATTTCATGACTGGCAATTAAGTTTGGTATGTTCAATCACATTTTCGTAAATATAATCAACATATTTTGTCCACCCTCCGTGTACTACTGATCTGTTTAATATACTTATGATTGATTTGATATAAATTATGTAGGTTCAGATGATATTGTAAGTGTGCATGTGGTATGATAATTGAATCAAAAGGAAAGTGAACTTTCTTCTTCAAATTCTTTTCGCAGGTCTACAGAAAATTCTCAACTCAATCTTTATTCATCCACCTCCATCCAACCATTAACGTAATAATGATATTACAGTATGTTGAAAACTATTTTAATAATTATCCTTGAGATTTTTATTTCTGTTTAATTGGAGACGAGCAAAACATACTTCCACAGACCTGAAAAATCGATGATATTTGAACAATGCGTTATAGATAATGAACAAGTACATTTATTCACGAGATTTTTAATTTCTATAACGGCGATTTCTCGCTAAAAGCGAGACTAGTCTATTGACATAAATTATGAATGCTCCGATGGAGTAGGTCTCTCTAGGGAGAAAAAGCAATGAAACAGCAACGTTCCTGCTAAAGAGGGGCATTATTCAACGTAAAACATGGCCGGATGCTGATCGTGTGGCGGAAGTTGGCAGCGGGGGTCGGACATAGCGTGTGCCGACGCGAAATGTGGTTTGGTGTTCCATGCACTGTTTCAACTGCCACTGTGCGAGACTTTGAGTCGTATATCCCAGAGCCAAATTCGTTGCCTGGTTTCCAACGTTTGAGAGTCTCGTTATCATAGTAGTCGGCTCGCTTTCATTATTAGTTCTACGTATACATTGTTCATTGCGACAAATCAAACAAATTTACTTTTGTACGTTTCTAATTAAAAATACAATTTAATGCATGGACATGTATTGAAGGCGGATTATAGAAAGTGACGGAGGAAATTATAAAATAGATATTTCTTCTAAGAAGTTTACATTTCTCTGAAATATATTTGAATACCTAGTATAGAGGAATAACTACTGAGTATATACGAATACAATTAACATCAATTTCAATAAAATTCAATACTTTTATATTTTTAAATGATGTTGATTGAAATGTGAATAAAAACTACAGATAAACTGTGCGTAATGAATGTTCACAAGGCAGTGATCACTTTTGAAATATCTCATACATTTTTAAAGGGAAAGAACATATTTACAAGAACGGTTTTATTTTCACCGATAGCAACTCAAAGCTTTTTCTTTTTTCGCAATTAATATGTTTTCTTCAAAAATACATTGAGTTTCTACGAATATGGTGAAGCATTCTAAGAGCACAATATTGGAAAGCTCAGCTTTGGACGCAATCTTCTTTACAGTGAAGACGATCAAGATCAAGGATTTCTGAGACCAAAATGTTGGAATTCACCTTTATTTTGAATCATATCCACTATGAAGACAATCAAGGCCACAATGGCCAAAATCTTGGACAACATAATTTTTGTTAAAATTGCTTACATTTGGAAGATAATGAATATTAAAGTTCTCTGTCACAAAAAGTTGGAAAACAGTATTGGTTCCAAACTTCCTGAGAAAGACAATGAAGATCAAGGTTCTGAGTAACCAAATGTTGGAAAACACAGCTTTGGTTCCCAACTCCGCGAGGAAGACAATTAAGATCAAGGGTCTCTGTAACCAATATGTTTGAAAACACATATTTGGTACCAAACTTCGTGAGTAAGATGAAGATTTTCTGTAACTAACATTTTAGAAAACGCAGCTTCGGTTCCAAACTGCACGAGGAATACAATTAAGATCAAGTGTCTTTGAAACCAAATGTTGGAAAACACGGCTATGGTTCCTGTGTCCTTCCCGAGGAAGACGGCGAGAGAGAAACCGCCGGACCCCACATCGGCGTAATCCGCTCGCTCTGGCTGCAAGCGCTTGCAATTTTTCAGGATCCATCGAGCCCCTCCCTCTGCCTCCACGCGGGGCTCAACGGCAGGCAGCTAAGGCTCGATATCGGCGAGTGTAATGAGGCAGATGGAAGCGGGTTGGGCCGGTGGCCGCTTCGGGAGCGACGTTTCCCTTAGGGGGGCGGGGCGGGGCGGAATGCGCATGTGTTGCGTTGAGGCACCGGGACGGATACAGTTCCCTGGAAATTGCATTTGCGAAGGGAATGGATTACTCTTGTAATCCCTTGAATGGAGCGACGAGATTGCGTTTTATTTAAGGGAGCCGCTACTCTCCCCGACGGACAGCCCGTGCCTCTGTTACGACCACCGCCGCCACCGCCGGCGCTGCTGTAGTGGCCGCGGTTTGAATAGTTTTATTCCGTGAATGAAGCGGCGGCGAGGTTCGATGGCGTGCTATCGACGCGCCGCCGTCGATAACTCTCGAAGCGCGGCCATTCGACGGCGGGCGGTGGCGGCGCTCGTGACGTGAAAAGAATTGCCCGGATGGCGTCGGGCGTCGCGACGCGCGCTGGCGCCGGAAGTGTCACGTGCCGACGATGAACGCCCGCAGGGGTGGGGGGAGGGGGAGGGGACGCAGCCGTGGAAGGGATGAAGGGCGGGCAGGATGTGGCCGCGCGGAGATTAGGGCGTGTGCGTGTGCGGGTAGAAAGTGTGGATTCGCGTGCGGCATTTGAAAGGTTCGTTGTGTTCCCTAAATACTGAACACTTGCAACAGCTCAAAGTTTAAAAATGCTAGTGGTACGTACGTCTCATATACAATGGTTTTGAAGGAACTTAGATTAATGAGACAATGTTTTCATGTGCCAGGGTCTGCAGACTGGGAAAATACCTAAGAATAGAAATAATAAAAAATTGAAATGATTGAAGGCGTTGTCATTGTCAACAATAGCATTGTTGACAATGACAACGCCTTCAATCATTTCCATCATGTAAATGTCAACTACAACTCACCACAAAATCAATAATAAAATATGTTATTATTGCATTCCATCTACTTTAAATAGCGCTTGTTGGATTAAAGAATTACTGAAGAATTTACATTTCAGAGAATTATTCCTTTGTAATTTCAAGAGCATTATATTACATGATATTTTTATTTACAAAACACAAATTCAGTTCCTTGAAAAGTAATATTTTAAGTTTTTGTACATTCAAAAGGGAACGAAATAAAAAATTCAGATAAAATTGTCTGCTGAGAGAGAGTTCAATAATTTAATTATATTGAAAACTAAGTTCGCCAATTGCCACAGATTAATATCCAAATAATTCACTATATTACTCGATGTCTCATTGCCAAATTATTCCATTCTATCTCAATGGAAGCATATTACGTTTCAGAGATTCACTTAGTAGCATGATATACAACAATTTAGCTGGCCAGAGATACGTATTAAATAACTGAGAAATATGATGGTACATTGCTTATACTTTAGACTAATGAACATACATTTTGAAGGCAATAGGAATAAAGCATAAATCTCTGAGTGAACAATTTTAGTTTTTTTTAATATATTATTGAATGATTATTTTGTATGTTCGAGTCACTAAGATTTTTCTACATTATTATCGCACATTCATTGATTTAATACATTACTTTTTTTAAAAAATCAGGTACCTTTTTAGTTTAAACATTTCGTGCGTATAGCATTTGTCAATATGCTTATGCTTATGGCTTTTGAAATTGAATCATTTCAGCGTTTAATTGCCACGTTCTGTAATTGCAACATTTATCTTTCCATCTGCGCTTCTCCAAATAATCAATCCACGTTAACCGAAATCAATGAAACGCTTCTCAAACAGAAACATAAACTGTTTTATATTGTTTTAAAAAACGTGTAAACACAATACGTAAATATAAAGTAGTCGCCGAAAACACAGGATTATATTGCAAATAAGCTGAACGAATACAGGAAATTTGAAAATTATAAAATTACAAAATGCTTCAATCAATGCCGTTAACTAACTCCTGCAGTAAACACACAATTTACGTTTCTGCATCAAAATAAAAATGAGATATAAATTTTATTCATCTATTCAGTTCGTAGTTTTATTCCAAACTCAGTTCCACTTGCGCATATAACTTCATCCGAATTCAGTAACATTTTATTGATTTTGAAAAAATATACTCTGACCATGCTGCACAAAGTATGAAATGCAGTCTCAATATCTAGCATCAACAATTAATTTCCTGCGTCACAATCCGCCGACATTCATTCACCCTCGTTTCCAGAGCAGCCAAATCACGAAAGAAAATTACGGGTCGAGGCAATTTTGCCTCGGCGGCGTATCAAATAATAAAACACTCGTAATATAGTACATCGTCACACAAAATTCTCTTGTTTAAAGAGCGCCAAACTGGCGTTCCCAATTAAATAACCTTTGAGTCCTCTCTTATCCCGAGGCATTATCGCCGTCCTGGAGGGCAATCGTTGTACGTGCGTCAGTTTGCCCGGCAAACAGCATGAAGAGAGCGCCCTCGGGGAGGGGTAGAGTCGCCGGACACGAGCGAATGAAAAGAGACGGTAGCTGGTCCCGGTGGCCGTGCGGACGCACCCTACACGATTCGCTGCCCAGCCTTCCGGCATATCTTCTCCCTTCTGTATGCTTTGCGGCGTCGTCTACACCAAGTAGAACACAAGCAAAACCTTTTATTTTATGAACGCGATGGGAATAGTTTTTTAATAACTCATTTGCGAAAAAGATTGTTGTGAAAATCTCTTTGTGGCTCACTAATTTTTAACATCCCACATAGGCAAGCGAAAGCTTTTATTTCGCGGAAATAGTTTTTCTTGTCTGTCTTGCTTAAAATGTAGTTGTTGAGGTTCCTCTCCGAGCTTCGGATTTCATGTTGTGTCGTTTACTTATAACAAACGTAAGGAAAATTTCTATTTTTAAAATAGTCAAGAAATAGTTTCCCTTTTGCCTTCATGAAAACCGCATACGGTATTTGCTGATGCACATGTAATTTACTTTGGTGATTTATTCGCAAAGAACGTTCTAAAAACTAAATGTGTGATTACTGTTCGTAGCCAGCACTATTTCTGGCTCATTTCGCAATCTCCTCATTGTAAAGGCTTTTCGTCAATTTAATCTTGGATGTCCCAATCGTTAGTCACAACATTCATTTATTTGTGCATAGATAAATGTTGCCAGTTGAAGGTATTATCCAAATGCGTATACAATATTTTTACTAATAATGATAACATTAACATAGGATTCATGTGTTTCATGTCTAATAAAATCTCTATTGACTTTGTCAGTTAAATGATATAAATGTAGAGGCAGCAAAAGCCAAATAACGAAGAAAAAAACATTTTGTGTCTATATTTCACAACACGTATTTTAATAAAATATTTCTATATTGCACATATGAATTACTTACAATACAACTAAACATAAATCGTGTCCTAAAGTGAAAAAAAAATATATTAACAAAACATGCATGCCCCACTGATTCAAAGAGACATTTTCATTTCTATTAAAACTACGGGCAATACTGCTGTGAGTGTTACCGCAAACAACGGACATAATCAAGGAGATAATCACCATCATTTCCGTGCACATTCAGTCATTATGCGTTTTCCACCTCGCACACTCCCCCACCACCTGCCTTGGCCACCACGCTCTTGGCTGTAGCGTCGGCCTTCTCCAATCAATGAATGCTCCTCGCGGAGGTCGCAGAAGAGCGCCTGTTTTATTTACGCGTCCATTCCGATAACTCCACGCGGCTTCTTGGCACGCAATTACGGATTCCCTCTTGCAGCTAACGTCTCTTTCGTTTCCCTCTTGTTTGGATGAAGAAGAACGATGAAATCAGATTGAATTATTCACGTTCTCTGCAGCAACATAGTGAAACATTTTCATCAGTTCACTCGTTTTATAATGTACTTATTGGTCAAAGCATTGTTTGAGGAAATTACTGAACAAAAAGAATGAATTGTGATGTCTACTGTAATGTACGTGTCACATTAGTGAGGAAACTGTTCTAAGCGACATTTTAACCTATTCACATTAGTGAGGAAACTGTTCTAAGCGACATTTCTGAGAAATGAGTACACGATAATTGACAAAGAAATTCATTTCGTTCTTGTTCATAAGACTCATCAATATGGTATTCATGTATTTGCCTTTACAACTCTAATTGATAAATTAGGTCGTTACCAGTTTGTTCTGTATCCCGCATTTTTTTAAATCACTGTTTGAAAAGTGAAAATTTCTTCATACTGGAAACCCATTTCAAATGTGCTAGTTGCTCTGTTGTTTGCTTTAAAGTGGGGGTTCCCACAGGAATCAAACCTCCAAAATTTCAAATGAAGGTCGAAAACAATATCTTGTAGAGTATGGCATATGAAATATAATCAGTGAATGTGAAAGTCAATGAATGAATATGAATGAAAAAAACTGTAAATGAAGAATAACCAGTGTGTATCGGTAAGCACACATCAATTCCCAGTTACACATGAAAGTCATGTATCGTAGCGTACCCTTTGTTGCAGATTTGCTTCTCATTACTTTTCACGAATATCTGCAAAATTCTGTTTCTTTTCTTTGAAACTGTGTCTGATGCACACCTGGGGGGAAATTCCTTTTCCAGCAGTAGCAAATTTACGAAATGTTGTATCCTTAGTGGACTATAAATTATCAAAAGCAATGACAGAAAGAGAACAAATCCAACAAATGAAATATTATTCACGCAAAAAACACTGTACGAAAGGTTATTAATTATAAAAATGACCTATGTTAATGGATTTAAAATTTTACAATAAAATGCACCTGCGCTTACTGGGTTGCTTCTGCAGAATAATAATTTCTTTAAGAAAAAGTGTAAATAAAAAATACACTGCAGAACATAAAACAATACATGTGTTTACAGCTTTACCTTAATATTTATGTCGTAACCGTGAATACGGGCCATGTAATGAACAAGAAATGACCCGTAAATCGCCACGAACAAACGTGAACAAAAGAGAACAAGGGAATACTTCACAAAGACATTAACGAAATGACGCCACTTGTTCGCGAACCATCAACAACAGCTTATTTTGGGAAATAACAGAGATATTGACTCGAGTTATAGGCCATTAAAGTGTTTATGTCTTCTCTTGAGAAGAACTGAAGTTTGTGAACGAGAAAAATATTCGCTCGTAGACTCCGAAAGATTGTCGCAACGATTCAGAATACCATTTGTTTGTATATTTGCCAGACGATCCAAAGAAAACTTATTTGTTTGCAGAGGCGTTCGAATCGCAAGAAAGTCGAATATTTTCTTTGATAGGCAAGATATAAGGCCTGCGACTTGGAAGCTCGTGTATAAGCGGGCCCGTCTGGGGTTTTTACGTTCTCATGAAAGTCAACGACCTCTTCGATTTACAGGACGTCATCGTTCGTTTCCCGGACCCGTTTGACCTCTCGGCAGATTCTGCGCCACATTCAACCTGTATTTTTCACACCTCGATGAAGAAAGAAAAGGGATTTACGGTGCTGCTTTTGGAAAACCTGAAAATGCTACTTTGAATCCCGAATTTGCCCATTATTCATCTGTATTATTCATACAGTCCAAGGTTGATCGTAATGACAAAGGAACACCTGAAATGTAGCGTGTTAACACTTCTGGCATCGTGTAGGACATCCGAGATAAGTATCATCTAAATTGTGAATTAGAAGTTCAACTGTAGTTCAGAAAACAACTACTTTTATGCTTTTTTGGGAAATCGACCTTAGAAAGAATCGCGTTCTTTCATGTTCATAGACGAGAGTCACAGATATCGAAAATCAACACGGAGGCAAATTGAATTAGTTATTAGCATAATTTTGAAATTTTAATATTGGATATCATTTATATAACATTGTATTTTTAGTATTGTGAATATCGAGTGAACTTTTCGCTACAGGTAAGAAAAATGCGGGAAAATAATATTTTTCTGCCTCCAATTCTTTTAACTCTCAATCTCTTTTCCTGGAACAAAGACTATTACAACGTAGTTGAAGAGCCAAGAAAAATGTATGAGGTAATTTTTATTGATATACGTCAGAGCGCCATGCCATCGATTCTTTTCTTTCAATATTTTAAGAAGCGCTCCCATCTAATCTTTCAATTGCTGTGTTCCATCGACTTCCTCCAAGTCTAGTTTCTCTGTCAGCGAAGGGACGAATTGAATCGATCTGTCGTAATAGAGAGAGAAAAGGGGTGAAGATATGGAAGAAACAAAGCACGCACCCTTCCTTGACAACACACCGAGCACACGACAAATAAATACACGATCCGACTCTTACACCATTGTTGTTTGAGGTTCTTATCCAAACCGAGGTGAAAGAAAACTAGTGATACCAGGGAATGGCAGAGACTTTCTCATACTAGTTAGTTTTATAATCTTATTCTAGGATAGCTTTTCGGTTTCGTCTCACCCTCTACTCAGCTCTACGTATCGTCCACTAAAATTCTTTTTTTTATTTTCTCAATTTTCGATGCCCTGATAGTAGAACTGAGTCATGACTAAGAATATTATAGAACAATGAAACCTGGTCATAATGCAAATTTTCATTCAAACATTGGGGACTAGTTTTAAGAAAATGTTTGAGTTTTTCTGAAAAGGCACAATTTTGAGTTCATATTCACACTTTTGAGTTTTCGAGAAACTTAACCATTAATCATTTACATACATACTCACAAAAGCAATAATGTATTAAAGGGCCTGCAATGTGATAGTAGGAGACGTGGGAGATATTTCAATAAAAATTACATATATTTACTTTTTGAAAAATCAAAAGAAAATCCCAAATGGTGTTTTTGTCAAGTTATTTAATACTTTTATCACCATCAGTTTAAAACGTTTAAAGAGAAAATTTGGGATCGTTTATAAGAAAATCTTGTTTTTATTTTTGCCCATATTTCACTCCAAATTACACGAAAAATACGAATATTTTTTAAAAACTTACGTGACATTGTGGAGCACAAATTTCATTTGAAGAAAAGTCTTTATCTTCAATATTATATTTGTAGGAAGAAATAATTGGAGTTTCTGAAATTTTAGAAAATTTTGAGAATTTAACAAAAATAAGGAATCAATCAAAATAACCTTTTCAAAATTCAGGGGCCGCGTTATCAGTACATCATGGAATATGAAATTTGGTGAAAACGCTGTATTCAGCTTAGTGCTACAACGCCCGGCATTCCAGTACCTCCTTTAACGCTCAGTGGAATCATTTCGACTCTTAATATGAAACTGTTCTTGTGTTTTAACTGCGTCTCTAGAACACTCTTAAAAATAATCATTGATTGTATAATAGATTAACTATGTCACATTTTAAATATATTTTTAACAATTCTTGACATTTCTGAAATTGGCTAAGTATGGTATAGAAGAGTGAAGGTCTGCGAAGTGTAAGTGCAAGGAACATATGGACTGCAATTTGCAGGTGAATAGAAAAAAGAAAATATTGGAAAGAAAAGTTGTGTTTATAAGTACTATTGAAGAAATAAGTACGATATAAAATTGTTATAAATATTTAATTTTAAACAATACTACTGGTAATGCATGTATTACAAAAATATATTTCATATGGCCTACATGTCCCATATACTACAGTCGCGCAATTGTTGCATGATAGGAACTTGATGTGTTACATTTCGCAATTTTTAAAACCATTAAACATGAGTTTGTTAATTGCTCTTCTCAGTTTTTGTTTGGGTTTTCATTGTATTTACTTTTAATGTTACTGGTATGACTCCATATACAGTATAAACTTATCTAGTTGGAAGATCCAAAACAGTACAGACCATAGTTGTTTTTCAATTTGTTGCGTCATTGACGTAACGTGTCTCTTAAACCCTTGTTGGGTATTAAGCGCTTGCATGAAGTAATCCTCTTTAATTCCTTTGTCATGTCTCGTCATGTCGCAGTCAGTGCCTTTTATCCCCTCGGGCAGGGGCTCGACGACGTTAGATCCGGTCACCCAACCAGGAATCCGTGAGTCTGGAATTCGCTTAACCTTCGTGACTTCACGGAGCGTTGTAAACGAATTCTGCTAACAACACCGGTTTTCATGTATTTGTTCCATACTCCCCATTCGTTCGATCAACTAGTACCTTGTATCTAAATGCATGGTTCATGTCCACATTTTCCGTGCGTGTCTTCCTGCATTTTATAATGGCTCCCCAATAATTCCATTATATTGAAAAATATTGGCTACTCATTTTAGTGATCATCCACCACAACCTCCAATTATTTGTGTGCTAGATTCGTCCTGTTTTCATACCATGAATTGTGTACGTCGACATCAGAAGAAGAATATGCCAGTTTATCTACTCTATTCTTTTGACTAAACGTTTTGAGTTGTAAGTGTAACACTTCATGCTGAAACAGAGATCCGATGCGGACCTACACATCGATTTGCGGAGTTTTGTCAATAGAGGTACCATTCCCAGACGGGACAATGTATAAGCTTTAGACTAATGTGCTAGTGTATTGCAAGTAAGCGTAAGAGTGTAAGGGGAGGCAAGAGGCAAGGTTGAGGAAGGAAAGATTGCGTACGATCGGTAGCCCGTAAGATACTGCTCCGGATTTCACCAAGTAATGGTCGAAGAAACCAAGTAAAGTACGGACCAGTGCAGCCGGTCGCTAGAATTCTCCGGCAGACAGTGGTTGAATTCGATGCAGCTATTTATCTTTTATTGTAAACCTTTGGGATTTGAATCCTAAAGCCCCTCGTTCAATGATGTTCAGTGGCCGAGGTGTTTCCGCTTAGCTATCGTAAATCAACTATTTGTGTGCACGTATTCAAGATAATGTTGATGAGTAGAAGGAAATGCATATCACCATCTGTTGGCCTTTGACAGCCAATTAAGTAAAAAGAAATTTTCAATCGGTGTTTACTAGTTGCAGTACCAATTATTTGTCTTCTACAAACTATCCTTCGAGCAGATATGAAAATGTACCAACGAAAGTAGTAAAACACTAAAAACGCGTATTCAATACCAACTGTTCCCGTGTTTGGCCTCAACGCAACATCAAACAATCTGAATGTTTTTAAACCATTCCAGAACTGAACTGAAAGGATATAATGAACTGATTAAAGCAGGTGACTTTATCGCTGTGCAATCACGTCGCATCGAGTCCGCGTGAACTGCACGTTTGTCCGCGAGCCTTTCTCCCTCGCTGCTGGTCAAATCGATGGCTCCGCCGTGCCATTCCAGCAGCCACTCCCAAAGAGCAGCAATCACGGCTTTTGCGCTGCCAGCGGAAAATAATCGCGGGAGAGCACTGTTCCACGAGCATCACGTCGCTTCATGTATTCGGCTGCATTCCAAAGGGAAGCGTGTTACATTTTTCTCGAAGCACGGAATATACATCCCGTCATTTTTCACTTTCATTTTTTACGAAAATTTCCGTGTTCCTTTGAAAGACGTATTTTTTTTCGACTTTCACGTAGTTGCGTATGATGAAACGCCTTGGATTTCATATCGTCCTGGATTGGAGTACGTATGCAGCTCATTCACTAGCAATGTCACTAGACTAACTTTGTTTCTTAGCTATTTATATAATTAAATGCCGCCAGTTTCTCCTAGTATTATCCTCGTTTCTCCTAGAGGTGTACACATCGAAAAATATATAAGAAAAGACATAAACCGTGGTTTATTAAATTGCAAAGTACATGGAGCAAACATCTAAAATACTGATGGCAAAAGAGTAAGCATTCTGAAGTATCGTGAATAATAAGTAACATGAATGAAACTTCCAACAAAAAGATTTTTAAAAGCGTTAAATGATGCGGTCTTTAGTTTAACCGGAAGCGTCATAAAAAGAAACTTTTGTTGAAGGCTTCTAATATAATAAAAAGCATTTTATGTTTATAAACGATTATACAGAATAAGTGAAGGCTAGACGTACACTTCTAGCAAAGGGTGTCTTACTCATTCGTGACAATGATCTGAAAGAAACAAGTTTGCAAAAGAAACAAGGTTCGCGTTTTCACGGTTTGCAAAACGAACATAATAATATTCTTAATGCAGACAGACAGCAAATTTGATACATTTCTATCCTGATACTTGTATTTATGGGATATTCGGGTAATGTAATAGCATACTTTTCGAACAACGTGAAGTCACTAACACAAACTTAAATATTTTTGGATTAAATGTAACTTAGCTAAATATTGTTATAAAGATGATTCTTCACAAATTATTGAAGGCAGATCTATTCTGGCTCTACTTGCAGCGAGTGGTCAACAGAAGCATAAATTCAAGCAATCGACATTCAATAAGCAATAACACGAATTTCGTATTCCGAAATTGCAAGTGCAAAAGATTAGAACCCCGCTTGTCAACCTTATTAACTGAGAGAGTCATCCCTTTAAAGATCGTCTTAAACATATTAGACGACTGCATCTAATAGAATATGATTTAGGCTCTCTTTTTAAAAAAAATAAAGTATCGACATCTATGGTTATTAGCGACTACCTAGAAAGACATTTCCTAACATTTACGTCAGTTATAAAAAAAGAATCTAAAGAAATTACAGAAAAATGATAGGGTACAAACATATAATATTGATAGAAACAAAATTACAATATTGTAGATTCTTAAAATAGGTTTTACAGGGTTATATTTAATTTACGATATTACCTTATTAAATAATTCTTTATTTTTAAGATATCAATAGAATGAAGGAAAACTGAAATAATCGGTAATAAATCCCAAAACATTTAATAACAGTCAATATATTTACCTCTAATAATTTTCTAAGTCTTAAAGAAATTTTTTAAAAAATGCAACTTTTGAAGTAATTTTGATGGTAATATTGCCACAATTTTTACTACTTATTCCTTCTTCTTTCCCTTTTACATTTTTAAAAACAAAAATCCAGCCACAATTTAAAAAAAACATTACATGAACAATCTATTCTTTACTATAATTTTCCTGATTTCACTGATAAAAATAACGTACTGCGTGTTAATATACAGATAGAAGCAAATACAGTTTTACACAGGAATTTAGTGTAAAGTGATTTTGCACAGATGGATATTTTAACATGAGAAAGCATTTAAACTCATAACTCAAAACTCATGGCTAGGATATCGCCTTGTTTTACGAACTTCAACTGCGTGCATTATTTTACTCTGTATTGTTCTAATGACGCTAACGACTGTAAGATAATTCATTGCAAACAATGTAAGGATGTAGGGAAAGTACGGTAATCCTTACATTGTTTGCAATGAATTTCATGGATGAATGTCATTCGATGCTTTCGAATTGAGTGACAAAGAAATCATGTTCATGGCTTTACAATTAAAGTATTCCCGGGGGAATATTCTTATATTATATTTTGAACAAGATAAATATCTTCATTAACGGAAAGTAAATATTTATCGTCATGAAGAATACATGAATTTAAGGAATTAATCAATAAATTATTTTTTGGAATATTATGCAGAAAATACAGATAATTGACTTAAGCTAAGCTAGCGAAAAAACGTTCACTATACACTTAATATAATTATATTTCCAGACTTTTTTGTGAAGGGATACATTTGTTAGAATATTGGTGGGCATTGTGTTCATATACATTCACTAATCTCTGCGTTTAAAGACACTCAATCTTAGCATTGCTAAGTACATACACATATACGCTTGCCGCCGCTAGACGAAGAAACATCAATGTCTATCAATACAACAATTTAAATCCACGCAACCAAAAGAAAGAATAAACGACTGCAGAAACAAACAATGGTGGATACGCGTTCATTGCATTAATTAAAAAAAAAAGAATGTTAGTGTTTATGCAACAATGCCGCTTAATTGTAGCCAGCGATAATATATCTGGAACCCATGGTGGAAATGTTATTTCCACCATGCTGGAACCCACTAACTTTTATTGAAAACGAAAGTCGGGAAATCTTGTTGAATAGAAAGCTCAAATTTGTTTCTAAACGAATACCCTTGATTAAAATCAATAATCTATGTGTGTGTTGTAGGACAGAGATATCCTCATAATATTTAAAGATATATTCACTGGTTTAAAAGAGAAATATTTTATCAAAATCCAAATTTGTGTTTTTTTATTCTTATATCTCTTATTTTTTATATTTTGTATTCCACTTATAATTTATAATCCTAACTTCGAAATCTTCCTTTTGTTTTTGTAATTTTACTTCATTTTGTAAAGAAACCGTTTTAACTGTTATATCCATATAATTTCAGCCTACCCAATGATGCGGCCATGGTGAGCCGCAAAAAGTTGTACTTTAGTGCATTCTTATTATAATAAAATTTTTAAGTTTTAAAAAAATGAGTGTACTGATTGTCTGGATGATATCACTGTCATATTAGAGTTATAAATATATAGATTTTACATTTTAATTCGTGTTTTAAATACATATACTTCAGTTTTTTACTTGGTGTTTTAAATATGAATTGCTGAGAGGTGGAAAGAGCAACTGAGCACCCGAGAATAAGTTATTTACCCTTAATTTTACAGGATACCGTTTTTTTGTCTGTTTTGTCGTTTGATTTAGTTCTCCGCGAAGTGGTAGTGATAAGCGGCCACTACGAAAGACGTATGTCCCTTTGCCTCATGATGTCACTCAGTACTATCCAAATATGAAGTAAGTCAAAATTGGGATTTTAGTGACTGATACCACTCTACCTTGCCGCAGCTTACATAGAGATTTCAGTTTTTTACTGTGTTTTACCATTTCAAATGTTTTTTTTTTTACTAAGTGTTTTCATTACATGGATTTTAGTTTCGATTAATTGATTGTTAGTGGCTACTGACGCGTCAACGGCTCAGGTCATTGGTCCCGTAAGTGTAGCGCATGTTTTTCATTCGAGAGGGGCGGTGAATTTTCCCCGCCGGAGAGTAAGATCCTGCGCCAACCTATCGTCGGCTTGCGGAGTTGTGGTGGGAGATACCCCAACCAGATATCTCCGCCCAAGCGACGCACCACCCCAGTCGGGACAAGCACTAAGCTCCCGACCAGTCTCCCAGCATGTGTGGTAGTGTAGTGCATGTTAGTGTAAGTGTGTGTGTAAGCGGAGAGGATAGGACAAGGAAGAGGAAGGAAAGATCGCGCGCGGTCCGCGGCCCGTTTGTCAAGGTACTGCTCCGGCATTCGCCTGTTGTTGATCGGAGAAACCACGGAAAACTACTGATCCGAGCAACCGGCCGCTAGAATTCTCCTCCAGACAGCGACTGAATTCGACCTAGCTGACACGCTAGTATCGAAAATCGTCTCACCGTCGGGATTCGACCGTAGGATCAGAGGCACTGCGGTGACAGGCGACTTCCGCTTCCTCCCGCCTTTCGTTGCGGCCCAGTGTGCGCGGGGGCGTGGCGCGGTGGCGCCGGCGGATTGCGCGGATTCAAGCGCCGCGCGCCGCACAAAGGCGCGTAACAAACCCGCGGGCGCCCTCAATGGCGCCTCCCTCCCGCGGCGCAAACAGCCTCGGCGGGCGCGGGGAGGAGGAGGACGAGGGGCGGGGCCGGCGCGCGAGGCGCAGCGGGAAATGGCGGGGTTGGTGGCAGCTCGGCGGTTGACGCGTGGCCTCCGAACGGGCGGGACGGGTCGTTTCAGAGCGGTCCAAGTGTTAGGGTGGTAAGACATTGCAAAATTTGTGAGAGATGAAATATAATTTTATACAAGATTTACCCATTCCCATTAAAGAGAATTACTCTAATAAAGGATTGGTTTGACTGATCGTAAACCGTATGAACATCGTGTCGGCCGATAGAATTGCAAGAGGTAGTGTCGAAAGACATTCACTAGTGAGCCACATGCAAACGACCACATTAACGAATTAAGCGTATTCAATTGGCACTTTTGTTACCTGAAATAGCCAAGTAGTAGCTATCAGAACGGTTCGTTCTTAGATGAATCTCTCTGCACCAGCGCCCGGCAATAAGAGTTTTTCTGTCGAAAATTTGCCGGATTTTAGTCGTACAATTACAAGACAGACTTCTTACAAAATAAGGATGAGAATGTAAAAAAGTGAAAACGCATTTTTTATGTTCTTCGTTTACATAGAAGTTACGAGACGGAACCACTAAAAATAGTTGTTTATTGTAACCAAAATCACATTGTTTACATTTCATTTACGTAAGTTCGTTGAATTGGAATTATTTTGCGATATTTTACGTAAATATGTGCAACAACCTTTACGTAGGAGGTGCATACGCCTAAACAAAATTATTTATATATATATATATATATATATATATATATATATATATATATATATATATATATATATATATATATATACACAATGTTTCTTTAGTCTAACTTACTTAAACGTAAAAAATATGTTACAAAATCTGAACGATACAGCGTAAGTTATATGAAAGCATTGAATAACCAAAAATCGCTTCCTAAGACTGTTTTTATTTGTAAAAATTGTATCAATTAGCTCTCTGCGCCTGTTAGAAAGTTCGTAGTAGAAATGGATTTATGAACTCTCTTTAGTGGTAGGATTTCTTAGAATAATTTTAACAACCTATTTTGTCACCTCATTCAGTCTGACAACGGATATTTGTGTTCTTGTGTCCTGAAATCAGATGTCTTTTCACAACGTATTTATAAGAAAGGCAAGACAACGCTTTGTGAAAATGCTAAATGTATGACTCACGAGAGTGAGGAGAAATCCTGTAGAAAAAACATATAAATAGATTTACCTATCTATTTCTCTAAATAGGAATCAACATTGGGAATTTCTATATCAACTATTGCACTGAGGTAGAGTTTATAATTTTATATTTCTTATCCCTGTTTGTATTTGCTTGAAAAGTTTGCAATCATTTGTCTAACAAATATTTTATAAGATAATTCAAACAGTTTGAAACATACTTGTTATTAGAGATATGGCATTGTTTGAATACCTTCAATGGATCGTATTTCACGTATTTCTCTCCGAATTAAGAAAGATTGAAGCAACGCATCTCGAAAAGCAATTTCATAAGATTTAAAATGAAAGGAATAAATATATGACAATGAAAGGTACGGGCACGCCAATAAATGAAGTGTAAAAGTAAATAGAAAGTAAAACGAGCAGAAATAATTTTTAATGTGGCATTCGAAATGATGAAGTGGGGAAGGGAAAATTTCTGTAATGTGACAGCCTATGGAGTGAATGTTGCAAATGATGATTTAACGCCGCTCTCTGTGGAGAACATTGGCCATTTATTTTCTTTCGCATTCTTTTGTTCAGGTTAAAATTTTCGTCAACTCGCTATTTGTTGTTTTTTGTTGTAGCAGTGAAGATTACATGATAATGAATATGCAGTTAGATAACTGAATTTGGTACAATGATTTTCAAAATATTTTTTTCTTTTTGTAACTGCAATATAGTAACGAAAACGTGCTAGTGAGTTGCAGAGCACATTCTGTACAATGTGTCATGTACAAAGTTGCCATGCACATTCTATGCAATGTTAAAGAAGGGACGATTAATAATCGGCGTGAAATATTTTCGAAGTCCTAAGTTGAAGGTTTGCTGGGTAAAATGCTCCTCAAACCAAGTTCTTTGTTGCGCCCAAAAAACACTAAAATCTAGACCAATTTTAAAATGCTAGAACTTCCTGTATTTCTTTCTATTCCACTCAACATAATAAGTGCAACTTTATACTCCAGTTCAACGTTAAGAGACGTGATCTTGTGTGAAAAAAGACCTACGTTCAGGCCCTCATTAAATGGTTAAAAATCCCGACGTTACCATGCTGAGAGCAGAATCGTGAACAATAGCATCATGATATCCAGTCGTTTCTGAGAAGATGACATTATATAAAAAATGCATTTCTTAGAAATATAAGTTTTTTGAGATGTTTGCTATAAGAAAACTAGTTTATTCCTTTACCATAATTGTCAGTTTTCCTAAGTATAGAACGTCCTTCATAAACTCAATAACGGTGCAGCACCAGCATAGTTTACTCCTACAGAAATTTGTCCATTCACATAAATTAAAGCGTACGGACGCAAGAAGATTCTTCTTTCTCTTCTAACACTTTCCAAAATGAAAATACCTGGTCTAGAAGCAAAATCCTCATGTTTTATCTCCGACCAACACAGTTAGGTTTGAAATATTCCCTTCATTAATGCTTATGTTCAAAATTGTTTGGCGTGTTGTATTGTTTTGTGAACGCACCTGTTGCAAAGCCGAGAGGTGATGATAAGCCCCAGGCGGGGAGAGGGCGCTTCCGCCAGCGGCCGGCCGCCCTTCCATCAGGGCTCGTGTCTGCGCGCGCCGCGCGAGTGGGCGTCCGGCCGCGCTCCGGGGGGCGCCCACAATCGCCCGCGCCGCCTCGGCGCGCGCGCCGCCCCCGCACCCCCCTCGCAGGCGCCGCTGCCTTCGCACCAGCCTCCTCCGTCCACGCCGCCTCCAGGCCCTCCACCTTCATCCTAGCCCTCAGTGATGATGCCGGCGCTTCTAGCCTCGCCCCCTCGCACTCGCCCCCTCAAACTTGCCCCCTCAAACTTGCCCCCTCAAACTTGCCCCCTCAAACTTGCCCCCTCAAACTTGCCCCCTCAAACTTGCCCCCTCAAACTTGCCCCCTCAAACTTGCCCCCTCAAACTTGCCCCCTCAAACTTGCCCCCTCAAACTTGCCCCCTCAAACTTGCCCCCTCAAACTTGCCCCCTCAAACTTGCCCCCTCAAACTTGCCCCCTCAAACTTGCCCTCTCAAACTTGTCCCCTCGCACTGCCCCTCGTCCTCACCATCGCCCTTGCATGCCCTCCACTTGTACTCGTTATCGCCATCGTCATCGTCATCGCCCTGGCCCGCGCCATCTCCATCGTTCTCGTCATCACCATCAACAACACCCTCGCTCAAGCTCTAGTCCACGCCCTCGTCCCTCTTCACCCCCGTCACTTCCGCCGTCAATGCTTCCATCACCTCCGCCCTCTTGCCCTTTCCTAGAAGCCACTGTGTCCTCTCCACCTAACTTGCTGCCTCCTCTCGGCCGCGTCCATCACCGCCACCGCCGTCGCCAACCCCACTGTCTCAGTCTCCGCTGCTGCTGCTGCTGGTGCCCCGGCCGCCGCCTGTCGCGTCGACAATGGGCGCACCCCCCACCCCCCCTAGGAGCAGGCGCTCTTCGACAAGCGCCGATCGACGCAGATAGGGCGCGCTATTAGCCAGCCGCGGGCGCGCCGCCCCGCCCGCAATTTCCCTGCTTTGTGGCGGCGGCGGCCACGGGACAGCGGACGCTGGCAGCGGGGGGAGGCGAGGCAGCTGCAGCGGCGGCGTAGTGGTTGAGGTCGTTGTTGTGGGTGTAAAGTAGAGAGAACGGCCTGCTAAGGATAACTTAGTACGATATTGATATCAGTGTGAGTGTTTGTAGTTGTTGGGACGTGATCTGATGAAGTAGTTTAGAGAAGTTTGTTTTCCAGTTGTAGGGGTGGCGGTTAATGTTATCGTCAGCATATGGTCAACTGGTGTTCTATCTTGAGAATTTGGAGGTGGATTTAAAGCCACATCTTGAACCGTGGCCCGAAACTGATTGAAAAAACACAACTAAGCCTGATGAGACAGTGTTCTGAATACGTCTCTCTGGAAAATCAATTGGGCAATATTGCCTGGGAGAGTGCAAACAAATAATGTTATTGAAGATGACAAAATTGGAATATATGTTTTTATATATTAATAATTATGAAAAATCGGTTTGAATGATTTGATGAGTCCAAAACAGTATTTGCCTCAACTACCCACTACACAATTTCATTCCTCTTCTCCTATTCCCATAGCAATGTTATGAATTGCTGTTGTTACTATTATTTTCACAGTTGTACCCAACTTGTGCACTTTCTTATAGCGAAAACATAAAAAACATTTCCTCCAACAACAAAATTATATTCACATTTCTATGACATTCAAAGAAAACAAAGTTTCACAACAACATAATTGTAACCGTTTTCGCCTCTGAAATATAACATGTTATTCCAAGAAAAGTCCAAAAAGCATACAACGTTTGTGGTTAGCAGCTCGAATATTCTAGTTCAATAGCTATATTCCAGCTATATAATAATAAGTTCCAGGATTCCAAAAATTTCGAAGTTATTTTTCCAAAAATTTCTGGCCGATATTTTTACTTTTTCTAACTTTCTTGAAGTTTACTTTGATTTTAAGGATTTCTTTTCTACAATTGAATTCACAGTTTTAAATTTATTGTGTGAAGCTAAATCTAAGTTCTCTGCAATGATAACCATCGATCTCTGACTTTTTGAAGACTTATTGCGAACAAGATTTACAACCGCCGGTAACGTACAAATAATAGATGCAATGTTGATAATGTTTAGAGACGAGAAGATGGGAGTTGTGTAGATCCCACAGAAACTTCAATTTGGATCTCCAACGATGATCATACTGATTAAGGGAACGGTTGGAGGGATTTAACGTCTGAATTGTAGTGATCAGCAGAAATGGGGGTCTATTTCTGGTAATTTTGGCGGCGGCGGTACGTGTTGTTATAGGTTGGTACACTGATTTTGAGGTAATGACGGACTGGAAGGAATTAACCGTAGTTATGACGCTTTGATGAATATTTTGGGTCCGAATCAAGTAATCGTTGAGATGGTAGTTTAAGTGAAGAGCCACTAAAAGGTGTAACCGACGCGAACGGCGAACAATTACAAATTATATGTATTCATATAAAACTATGGAATTCACTTCAGTACTATTTTATAAAGTTTCCCCTCTTCATCAATCATCATTCTAAAAAGTTAACTTTTCTTTATTTCACTATTGTATTCTGACGTGTTTCGTTTGTGTTATACTGCCTATCTACTCTAACTTGACTTCGCTCCTTTCACCTTTTCCCCTTCGCAACTTGTCAAATTCGTTTTCACCTCCTATGCCTCACTGTAGGCAATTTACAAACCTTCACTTTCCTCCTTTTTCTTCACTATACCTACTCTTACATGAATTACTCTCGACAACCTCTACCCTCTCTCTCTAACGTTCATTTTTACCTTGCAATTACTAGCCCTAAACTGTATTTATCTCATTGTTATTTAGCTTAAATATGATCCCCGTAATTCCACTTCGGCTGTGTGTTTGTGCATTGCAGGGGGAATAGATAGACCTAATAGTCAGACCACTGCAGTGTCTCTGTCTGGCAATTCCTAGGCTTTGAGTCCTGACACTAGAGAATTTTCGACACTAGCTACAACCGTGGTTCAAAACCACACTCTGAAGGAGGATTCTATCGGCCTCCTGTTCTGATCGGTAATTTGCTGTCATTTCAATACCAGACAAATATCGAATAAGTACCTCAACCAATAGGACACGGACCTCGCGAGATTTTTCATTTCTCATCTTTGTCCCCACTTCTCCCTTAATAAACACACACACACACACACACACACACACACACACACTAAAATGAGCTACATTACAAATATTGGAAGATCCTCCAGATGCTTACAGCTTGACCCAGCTAGGATGGAGATTTCTGCAGAATGGAAAACCACGCAATAGGACGGGTAGTTCGGCGTTGAATCTCACCATCCAGCGGGGATGAACACCGCCATCTCCCACTATATAACACCCACTAACTCTACAGGACTAATGAGCACATGTTCGACACGTTCTGAGCAAACACGGAATAATCAATCAATCAATCAATATTCTCCATCCATTGATCGCCGCAACTCCTGGTATGGTGTTCAGTTTACTTTCCTGCGCGGGAACTAGTAATGCCGGCCTATCCATGTGAATTGTTTGACTGATTCGTTAGTGTTTCCTGGCGCGTCAACTAATATGATAATTCAAAAGCGTGGTGCATGTAATATCATGGGAGGTGTTCTTTCCTCGATGAATGGCCAATTTTCCATGTAAGGAATGTTCATAAACGATTATGTCAGTTTAAAGGGCGATTCTTAGAGCTTTAAAAAAGGTACCAACTTACTCGTTTCTAGAGGCATTATGTTTCTGTAACAACGATAAAAAATTGTAAAAACCAAATTGCATGCATTTTCACACATGTGGTTCTTGTAGTTATGTCGAAGTTAAGAGTACTGGGGCAGTACTGTCTTCGCAAGTGCTTCGGTATGAGAAATTACGCGGATGTATTTAAAAGTAAGGATCGCTGAAATATTGTTCCCGAAGGTTGGTATTTGATTCACAGACATTCTCTTCTTTCCCAAAATCACAGTCTGATTTATAACAGTATTTGGTGCTACAACAAACGTTTTCTGTCATTTATTTTCATATTTTATATCTATATTCTTGTAGTGAAATTTCAACTCTTAATTAAAAATCAAATACGTACATGATATTTATCACATTTGTCCGAAAAAAAACCAACAAACGTAAGGTGAAAAGTTATGCCTTTACTCACACCTTATGCAATAATCAAACTTAACACACTTAGTGTATTGACAGTGCTGCATCTAAAATTAAATATTTTCAATATTTTAAAACATAGACCGAAATTATGTTTAACTGTCGTGGTGAACACCAACCCTACCGACTAACAGCCTTTGCCTTTCCATACGTGCCTCCCCGCCCTCCGCCCGCGCACACAAGAGCCCGCGCCGTAAATTGAGCAGGAGCTGATTTGCGGCCTTTCGCGCAACTTGCAGCGCGTGGCGCGAGGGGCGGGGCACTTTGTGGGATTCGCGCGCCAGGTTGCGCGGGCGGGGGCACGGGCGGGGGCGAGGATCGAGAGCGGGGACGGGGGCGTGAGTGGAAGACGGGGGCGTGAGTGGAGGACGGGAGTGGGGACGGGGTGGTGGAGCGGAGGCGGGGCAGGAGCCCCTGGGTGGGGGGGGACACGGGCGGGGACACGGGCGCCCGCCCAGGTGGGGACACAGCGGGCGGCGCCACTTCGAGGTGGGGACACCCAGGCAGGTTTTGGAAGGTGGGGACACAGGTGGGGACACGGGCAGGGAATGGGGAGCGAGGGGTGAGGGCTTGCAGGAAGGCGGGAGCGGGGACGGGGCGCGGGCGGGGAGACGGGCGGGGATATAGACGGGAGCGGGGGAGGGGGCGGGAGCGCGGGCGCGGGCGGCGCACCTTTATGCGAGTGGCTGCGCACTCAATCGTGTGTGATCAGGCAGCCGGAGAACGCACGCTCGGGGCTCGCAGCGACGGCAAAGGACGCGCGCCGTCCAATCAATTGAGGCGCTCCAAGTCAAAGCGACTTACGCGCTTGTTGTTTGACGTTTCCGCGAACAATGCGGGTACCCGACCATCAAGTCTATAGGCAAAAGGGAGCGTTCTGAATTGCCTCGGTTTCAGGATTTAAGACATTTGATTGGGTTTTCAGTTTACAGGTCAATCTGGACTAGACTAGACTAGACTAGACTCTGAAAACCCAATCAATTTTATTCCACGATGCTCAAAAAGGTCCTATCTAGAAACCAATTCCAGAATTTTTCGGGGTGTACTTTTTTAGAGGTGCTGTTTAGTTGTTTTTTGCAATTTTCTCTGTAACGCCGTTTTTTTTCGAAGTGATAATCACAAAATTCAAATTCAGCACCTGAAAAACCATATCGATCTCTTGAGAAGAAAATTGTCCGGAATTTCTTCCTTGGTTAGATACCTAGTGACTCTACTATTTTTTTTAAGGAAAATAAAGGCAAATCACGCACTCTTCGTCTATTACAAAAAAAATCTTTGTTAAAAGAATTGAGGCAATCTAACTTCAAAGAACTTCCGGGCGTTGCTTCACGTTTCGACGAACAAAGCGAATAACTGAACCTTGACTCTGTGAAAAAAAGACAATAAAAAAACTGCGCAAAATTTAGGTTTAAACAAATTGGGTTCAGTACAGTTTCCATTGAAAGAAAATAAATATTTTTATATTAGAAATTAATTGCAAAATTTTGCCATGTATGTTGTTTACGTTGAATTTCTTACTCAAGCTGCATGTTTATTGGTCATAATTACGGTTTTCCTTCTTAAACATTTTGCGTTCAATCAACATTTTCCCGGAAAACTGCATAGGAATTTGTTCATATTAATTCCCAGTATTATAAAACTGTTTTTCTATGAAAATAAAACGACATTGCACTCATGTTTCACGACTCCAGGAACAATATGGACAACCATTCCGTGGTGTCTGTAGGGAACCGAGTTCATTGCAAATTCCATTAGGTTGCTGTTTTCTGAAAGTTGAATTGAGTTTTCAGCTTGGTTTTCGATCTGACATTTTTTAATTCCAAAAGTCTGTTGCCCTCTGTTGATGTCGATATTCTACATTGCCAACCAGGTGGATATTCCCTAATATTAAGTTTTTATTTAAAATTAATCGCACTCGCGCTGATGATTTAATGATAATGAGATCACTTATTTTTTCGTTATTTATAGTTTTCAGAGTTTTAGTTGGATACTTAACAATAATTATACAAGACTAATCACATAGTTTCGTATCACGGCCCCAGAACCTCCATTTAAAGACCAGGAACAGTTTTACACATTCTATAGGATAAGTACTCCGTAATTGTTACTTCAGGATCTGCACAAGCCAGCATTTAGACATTACTATTCATCGTGTCTATTATTGTGCCGTGTTAAATTGTAAAAAGTATGCATATATTACAAATTGCACAAATAAGTTTGTTAGTTCACGTTACAGAATTATTTCTTAAAATCGTGATAAATATTCATATATTTTATTACTTACATATATAACTATTTTGTTCTTATTTAATGAATATCTAATACACAGGTTCAAGACAATTATCCTATAATTGATTTCAAATGTTTCCGCACTTTGACTGTAATGAAAATGAATTGAAACTCCAGGTAGACCGTTGGTAGACAACGAAACTTCGATCTAAGCCAAGATAAATTTACCTCAGCCACAAATCCGCGTGGCGGAAAATCGCGTTGAATCGCATTTTCTTCCCCCAAATTCCAATTCTCCAAGGAGGAAGCAAACAAACAATCCAACCAACCTGCCCGAGTGAAATTACACCGTTCAGTAAACCGCCGCGATTTTAACTTCCACCTTCAAAGGAAACGCCTCCACCGATCCCGCAATCAATTAAGAGCTCATCTTGTGTGAGAAAGAACAGAAATCAGTTTCCATTGAGAGCGTCCTCTTTAAAAGTTCCTGAGGCGATCGGCCGCGCTTAACTGGAACGGATGCGGCGGCGGTGGTGGCGGCGGCGGTGGCAGTGGCGGCGGCAGCGACTGTGGTGCCGAGAAAGACCAGAAACGGGAAGATGGATGAGGCGATGATGAGGCACGGGGATGAGGCAAGTGGGGACGGGGGGCGGGGACCCCCAGGACCCTCTTTCTCCCTCGGTTCTTCCATCCCGCTCCCCCTCCCTGTGTCTCGTGCTAATTGGCTTTGACCGAGCCCAGCCGAGCCGATTTTCCTAAGAGCGTTAATTGTCCCGCCTCAGCCGCACTGCACTCGCCGATAGGGCGCGCCGGCCGCAGATCGCGCTGTTCGGAATATTGCTCGATTCGGAGAACGCGTTTGTCCCGATCTTTCATGCAAGCATTTCCTTATTTCATTTTTCATCTGCGCTTAATCCTTAGCGTATTGATCCTAAATGCATGAAAACTACAAATAATGAAGTTTTGAAGCGAGGTGTATTTTATATGCGTTTAAGTATCATTGCGGGTGTACGTTTTCCTCATGTTTCGTTCTAATTAGGAATAGTCAGTAAGACTGAATGAGTTTCAAGCTCCATTTTCAAGTTAACCATTTTGTATTCCACTAAAATAATCTCCACGAATTACATTTTTTCTGGACGATCTTCCTGTAAACTATTGATAATATTCGTGAGTTTTGTTTAGTAGTATCACATAATGTAATAGGAGTCAGGTCTTTCGCATAAAGAATCTAGCTATCAACTAATATATTACTTTAGAATGTAAAGTTTTTCAGAAATGTCCTCATAAGCTTCTTTCAGGTGTTTATTTACGGACTAAGCCACATCACTTAACTTCTCTTCCAAGGAAAGAGGTGCGAGTTAAGAATTTTCTAGTCTCAAAAATTATATTTCGGTGGCTGGTTCATGGCGATAATCACCGCTAAGATGAAAATCTTAATATAGCATATGTTAAAATGCAAAACTCATGCACTCATGATAACCGTCCACACTTGTTTCCGTTCATGTACATATATTCGGAGTTGCCGATCACCGATTTTGTATAATTTTTGTTCTTCGGCAGTTTATGCAACCATTTTACTTGCATTTATCTCGCAAAATTACTGTTCTATCCGCATAAGTTCGTGAGATAAACGCAAGTAAAACGGTTGCATAGAATGCCGAAGAACATAAATATACAAATCGGTGATATTTATGGGCAAAATATCGAAGCATAATACTTAATGACACATGCACATTTCGTTTTTCGATGATTAGATGTATCATGCCTTGAATGGAATTATTATTTTAGTGCAACCCAAATTTTAAATGATTATCATGCCGTATCTTGTAATTACTGTTGATATCTGAAAAAAATAAATTCAGGATAGCAGGGGTATCACCCACACGTAGTATTTTCAATATGAATTTTAATATACAGAAAATTCACTCACACACGTGTTTCGGAACTTCATCCCAGCATCATCCAAATATAATATTCAAATCCCAAATATAATATTTATTCACCCAAATATAATATTTTGTCGTTTTTCTTGTACTTGTTATTTTCGACATATTGGCATCTTATTAGTTGCTGTGTTAAGCGAACGAGTAATTTGAATTCCCCAATAAACGTTACCTTCCATTATCTCTTCCATTCGCCATTCATAATCTTGTTGTGCCTCCGTAAAAAAAAAGGTTCCTTTGACACGCTCGCACGAGCAGCCATTGAAATAAAGCGACTTTCCAATTAGCCCCGGTAATAAACCTGTCGCCCCCTGGCGTTTTCACGCGTCTATGCAAGCGAACAATACCGCCAAGTAGCCGCGCGGCACAAAGGCCCGGAGCGGCGTATTCCGCAGGTGTCCAATCGGCGACGCACAATGAAGCGTTCGCGAATCCCCGCGCGCGGGGCGCGGAACGCGTTTCCCGACCCTGGGGTACGCCCCGTCACGTGCTATCGCGCCCGACGCCCGACAGCCTTTATATCCATAACCTGGCTTTGTTGATGAGCGACTTTTTACTATCGACGCCGACAAGCTACCGCCTGTCGCACAAAATCCACGCCGCGAGAGAGGGACGCCCCATAAAAAATTTATCATAAAGTCGCAGAGAATATATTGCGATCCGCTGGCATCGAAGCGTTTTCTGGGTCATATTTCACAACGGGTTTTGAAGTACCTCTAAAAATTTCGCGTACAGCTCCCCTTGACGAACTGGGGAATTCTCATTCCATCATAACATCGTTACTGATGTCGTACAGGTCTATTTTATAAATCGGCAAGTGGTGGGGAATTGTGCCCATAGTTATGAATATTATGTAGTCCATATGCTTTGAACACGGTATTCCTAAATTATAATATGGATATCATATAATACCATAAGATAGAAATGAATGGCTTTATTCGCGAAAACAAGTAAATAGTGTTTGTATTCTAAAGGGCTCAAAAATATAATTTCTACATGATTAGAATCCGATGTAATGCAACAAAAATTAATCAAAAAGTACTCAAAACAATATTTAAAATTCAGAAGTTGTTGATTGCTCAGGAACACTTCATTATCATGTTCGAATAAACTGGTACCTTACATTTTGAAGGCTTTAAAAGACACAAAACATAATTGATTTAGTAAATTCAGCAAATAAATTATACGTACATTGAATAGTGTATTTGCACTACCTACCCAATATAAGGTACAATTTAAAATTATTTAAACAATTGGATTATTCACGAACTAAATGATTCAGTTCCAATTGAAAAATGTATTATATATCTAATACCTTCAGTACATTTGAAAGAAACTTCCGACATTGTAAGAAACATATGCAAATAAACATTTTGAAAGGTTAAAGCACCCTATTGTCTCGCACCCAACCCTCTTGGGTTATGGAAGTAATTAGCGAGTTAAATTGTTAAAATGAATAACTCATCCAATACCAAACATGTTGCCACTTATTTTAACACAGTACTGTTCGCTATATTGAATGGATGCCGCTACGTAAGAGCAGCAAATTTCAATCCAGAGCTTTCGCGCTTCTTTCTCTTTAAGCGCAGGAACCATACGAACACTTTAAATCAGGGTTGCGCATGCTCTCAGCACACTAGCGCGTCACGGTGCGCCGGCTTGCGCTCTCTCCTTGGTTGGTTGGTTGGTGATTCCGGGCACGTCAACACCTTAGGTCATTAGTCCCGTTAGTGGAGTGCGTGTTTTTTCATCGGGAGATGGCGGTGATCTTCCCCCGCTGGATGGCGAGATCAGGCGCCGAACTACCGTCGGCTAGTGGGGTTTCCCCCTGACCAGAACTCTCCCACCAGCGGGGCACCGCCCCAGCCAGGACAAGCTCCCGATCAGTCTTCCGAAATATATGGTAGAATAGTGATTGTTCGTGTAAGTGTGTGTGTGTGTATGTGTAATATGAAGGAAAGATCGCGCGCGGTCCGTGGCTTCCGTCTGGTGTTAATCGGAGAAACCACGGAAAACTACCGATTAGAGCAGCCGGCCGCTATAATTCTCCTGACAGCGACTGAATTCGACCTAGCTGAAAAGCTAGTGTCGAAAATCCTGCTGCCGTCAGTACTCGAACCTAGGACCTCCCGGTCAGAGGCGCTGCTGTGACATGAGTTGATGTACTGAGCTCCTGGTCTCCTGGTCTCTCTCCTTGGTGGTTATATGAGATTAGAACGATTACAATCTCTTTTCTCACCGTCAGCAAGATGAATCAGAAAAGAACTTCGGAAGCAGGTCTATTCAAGCGAAGTTCTCCGTGCTCGATATATTCGCAATAGAGCCAAAATGTGTCAAAATTCGTTCCGGCATTTCGAGAAGCGGTGGAGTCACAACATACTGTCTCCTCGTCAAACGATCCCTGTTTCATAAAAGTACAGGTAGCACCGAAGTTTTACAGCCCTGTTTTATAATAGTGATACAAATTCAATTCTCCCCGCGCGTAACTGGGTCATACACTAGAGCGCGTTGTATATGCTGGTAAATCAGACCACTGCTTCCTGCATCAGCTTAGGGTGCGTGGGGCACTGAAAATTGTGGCGTTGTGTTTACACCCGAAGCTGCAAATACAGCAGCTCTCACTGTGATAACGCGCAATACCCCGTATGGTGTTCTGATGCGTTGCCCATGATGGCGAAGCACCAGAGTACTGCCCTTCTTCTGCCAGCGATGCGCATTCACAGCTCTTAGGCTGGGCGTCCTAGATTCAAGCGAGGTTTATTTACAGATGAGTCACGTAACTTCAGCACCACCTGCAGTTTTTGAACGGTTGACGTTTTTGCAATGCAATTTTCACGGATGTGCATGAGGGAATGGAGCTAGTTGATACATATATTCGTTTCTATTTTATCACTTATATTTCACGGGGTATTGAGGTAACTTTGTTTCCTTCAAATGGAACTACGAATATTTTTAACTTCAATTCAGTTTAGGTAAAAATCAAAATTACTCAAAAAAATGCTAATGTAACATATAACCATACGTGTATTATTGGTTTCGTCTTTTTAACTTGGCATGGTAGACTAAAAATATGTATAGTTCCATTTAAAGAAACAAAGTTACCTCAATACCTCGTAAAATACAAGTGATAAAGAGTAAATGCATACACGTATCAATTAGCCCCATTCCCACATGAACGTCCGTGAAAACTGCATTGTAATAACTTTAACCGTTCAAAAACTGCAGGAAGTGCCAAAGTTACGTGACCCACCTGTATACATCCTGTGCTTACTGCTTACCGGCGCACCGTGTGGAGCAACGTAATGCTGCCTTACCGAGCGCTCGTTCCCGCCAGAAAACCGCGTGAGCGCGTAAGATGATCTTACACAAATTCACAGCTCCACGAAGAATTCAAAATTGACTCCATACAACACCATATGACATATCTCTCAACCCAATTCTATCACTCCATACCTCAAAATCCACACCTAGACAACTTCAGACACAGGAAAACTCTTCATAGAACCAGAATAAAAAAGGGATATCCATACCAGGCATTCCTAGACAAGTTTTCTAAAATAGATTTTTAGAGGGATCAGGAGAAGATTTTCTCACCCAAATTAGTTTGTAGTTTAATTTTTGGTAAATTAGAATGTAAGCCATCAATGCATATGTAAAGTGTATTATGTACTGAAATATGTATGATCAGTAAAAAAAACATTTAATAATAAAAAAAATATGATCTCAAGCCTCGCGTCGCGATTTGAAATCCGGCGTGTCATTCTCCACTCCGACAGTGAAAACACCGAATTGGCTTCCTTGGTGGCGTCGGTGTTGCTCGTCAGGAGTGCTGAGATGGTGTCACCCTGCTTCAAACCATATTCGCAAGAGACAAGTGTATAAATATGAAACATAGGCTGTATGCTACTTAGTTTTTTCTCAATAAAAGTTCCAATATTTATGTTTATAGACAGTCCACATTAAATTTATTAAATCACAAATGATTATCACAATAAAAGTAGTATCTTGTACACGAATAGTTTGGAAACGTTTCAGAAGTCTAGTTGTGCCTCCTTCATGCGGTCTTTAACAATGTGCCAGTTTATAAGGTATTCGATGAGAAAACCTTATAATATTCACCTTTATTGTTCGTATAATATTGTAACATATTTAATTGTGGTTTAATTTTATAGGTATTTTAGCTCACCAGGTTACCGAGAGCTTTTGACAATTTTGTTATGTTTCTTTCATTCTAAATTCATCACATGTATGTATTCGTTTCAAAATACAAAATTTCAATTGAATTAATTTCGATCACGAATATCCATTCTTATATGCTAATTTTTGTCTGCTAACTTATAGGTCAGCAATATAAATGCTGACATAATAATCATTTTAAATTCATCATATGAAATATGTTTCAACGTGATACCAACAATTAAGGTGAATATTATGTTTTCTCATCCAATTCCCTGTAAACTGACACATTGTTAAAGGCCTGATGATGGAGGCACAACTAGACTTCTGAAACGTTGCCATGCTATTCTTGAACAAGATTCTACTTTTAATGTAATAATTATTTGCGTATTAATAAATTGTAATTTGGACTGTCTATAAAAATAAATATTGGAACTTTTATTAAAAATAAAAAAAGATATAACTGTTAAAGACAACTGTTAAAGCGTGGGCGAGGCAGACGAGAAGGGACCGCGCACGCGCATTACAGCCATCTTCACACACTTTCGCTCATCAAAACCGATTGGGCAGCCTAATGCCAGCTACGAACCGTGCACCCCTATCCTCCAACTTGATTAATTATTTCGAAGGCTCCCTAGCTAAAAAATGAGATCCGGCGGTGACTTATACGTCGGTTTGCGGAGATTTACTTCCTAAAGGTATCTCCATCAGCTGGCCACCATTTCAGTGGGACAAACTCGAAATTTCCGAATGGACTGAGTGATTGATATTTTCGTGTTTCCGAGCGAGTCAACTGCTTTGGTCATTAGTCCCGTTAGTGTAGTGCATGTTTTCTCGGAAGATGGCGGTGATATTCTCCCACTGCATGATGAGATCCGGCGTGGACCTACCGTCGGCTAGCGGTTTCCCCCTAACCAGGACTCTCCAACCAGCGGGGCACCGCCCCAGCCGGGACAAGCTCTAAGTTCCCGAGCGGTCTCCCGGAATATGTGATAGTGTAGTGATTGTTAATGTAAATCTGTGTGTATGTAAGGGGAGAGGATAGGACAAGGAAGAGGAAGGAAAGATCGCGCGCGGTCCGTGGCCCGTTTCTGAGGGTACTGCTCCGGCATTCGCCTGATCTTGATCGGAGAAACCAGGGAAAACTACCGATCAGAGCATCTGGCCGCTAGAATTCTCCTCCAGACAGCGACTGAATTCCACCTAGCTGAAAAGCTAGTGTCGAAAATCCTGCCGCTGTTAGGACTGGAACCTAGAACCGCGGCCACAGGCGCCGCAGTGACATCAGTTGACGCACTGAGCTACCGCTTCTGGTACCCAACGCGCCGAGGTTGTGCAGCCCTGCTTTAAGCGATCGGGCGACGAAGCTCGTTAATTTGCCGTTGCGGCTGCGGCCGCGCCCGGTGAAGCGGGGCGAGGCGGGGCGGTGCGGGCGCTCGGAGCCTTCTGGCAATTAGCATTGATTAGGTGAGCAGATGAAGAAACCGCGGCCCGCGGCCCTCCCACGTGCGGAGACACACGGAGGCAGAGCGGGCGGGGATGGCAGACCGAGACGCCTGGGGGGCGGCAAGTGGGGAGGGGGAGACCGCGCTTAACGTTCAACGCAATCAGCGTTCCTACTTTTTCGTAATACTGTAGTGTTATACGGATTTAACGCAACTAAACAGAGGAACGAAGTGCTACTCTTCAAGGTCGGCGCACGTTATGGATTTAACAGTTCACCGTCCGTTAAGAACAATAGAAATAAATGAGTCGAATTAAAGTATGATTTTTTTTCTTGTGAAATGAGAAAACGTATGGAACGAAATACGGCCGATACACAAATAACCAGGCTTTTATTTTCTGTTTATCAGCCTAGAGATGGCAATAATTATTTTATCCAATATCGAATTATTTGGGATGGCTCGAAGCGAGTGGACGGAAAAGTACAGTGGAGAATTTAGAATGAAAACGATAAAATGTTTAATTTTAATTTATGACTTATTTAAGAGAGTGACTTATAACATAATGAATAATAAGACAATAGTTTTTTAAATAAATATTAAAAATATATTCTTAATGTAGTCAACTGATTTACAAGCCTGGACAAAATCTATTTAAAACAAATATATATGGATTGTCGAAATAAAATTAAAGTGTAAGGATAATATAAAACAGAAGAAGAGATATGTGGAAAAACAAAGAGCAAAATATACGACTAATTGGATTAAAGAACTTATGATACAAGTCGGAAATTAAACAGCGAGATACTGGGTCAAAAATACGAAGAAAGTTAAGGAGTGGTACGTTACAGAAGCAAAAAGGTAGCATATGAAAAAAAAACTACACAGATCGAGATAAAGCGTGGAAGAAATTGTTGAAGTCAGATGATATAAATTTCAAATCAGTTCACTAGGACATTTGTTGTAAGACAATATTATACTTGTTGTATATTATAAGAGGCATTAATAAGTTATACTGATAAGAAGATTAATATGATACGGAGATACAAACGCTAGAAAAATTAAATGAAATAACTAAAATTAAGAGATATAAATGAAAGAATGATAAAATTAAGTGACAGAAATGAAGAAAAAAAAAGCACCGAGCCACAGAAAATTTAAAGAGGAAACGCATAAGTATGGAAAAGGAGAGGTGAAACAGAGAAGGGAGAGTTGAGGAAAAGGCAGAGAAAATACGATGAAAAGAGAGGAAATTGTGGCAGGAGCTCAGATGCAGCGTTGTCGAGATGGTGATGAAATGGCTACCAGTGGGTATTTTCTAATTTCCAGCATAATTTAATGGCGGATACTAGTTACGAAATTCAATCTCCGTGCACGTCATTTAAGCAGCCTTCTGAGGGTTACGAAAACCGTTTAAGCAAAAACTGTCGACTAACTTTTTTAGACACCTGCTCAACACCTACTCAAGACTGTTCACAAACTTCAGATTCACGCACATTTTCTGGTCTATATTTATCATACGTATTATTTCTCCAAACACGATAGAATATCTTTAGTGTATTCGTATAGTGCATTAATTTTCAGTTGTTCGTAATTCTAAAATGAAAAAAATCAAGAAAACACAAAATTAAAATTTAATATATTAAAATAAAATATTTGTTTTTTCTATTATTGTGATTATAGTTAGTTTCGTTAAAAAATCAACTTTTAAATTGATCTTTGTCTCCTACTTGGAGGCAACCCTGGATCTCACCCCGACAATGATGCCATTACTACGTCGAGAGGTAATTCTTTATTCTTGTTTTACCCATTGGAATTTTTTTTTTACTTTTTTCAAATTACAAGATAAAACTGTAAATAAATGAAGCCCGAGGTCATTCGAAAACATTTTTGAGGGCACACTGCCAGTGCAACACGAGCCAACCAACTTCCACTATAAAGCAAAAACCTCTGGCTGGATACACATTGAGAGTGAAATTGAGCCTGGAGTTCCTGCCTTGTAGCCAAGTGAGGCAATCCAAAGTCGAAGGACCCTTTCGGTATATCAGGGCGGAGCCAACGGTCCAACCAGCGGACGAGAACGGGAAATCAGCGGGTAGAAGGGAGAGGCCACCCAGATTGAGGAAACGGTGAACGAGCAGGCTGACGAAGGTTGGGGTTTAATTAGTGGTCTCACCCGAGGAGGCAGCCGCTACAGCGGTGGCGATGACGGCGGTGCCGCCGGCGGCGGCGGCGGAGGCGGCAGGGAAGGAGGCGGGTGCCGTCTGCTGCGGCGGAAGTCAGGGCGGCGACGGCGACAAATACAGCGATTGGCAGAGGAACAGGAATAACGGTTGCTTGGAGGTGTTAACAGAAGGTAGGGTGATAGTAGAGGACAGAGAACGTTTAACATGTAGAAATTGAAAGTGGAGAAGATGCAGGCAGTGGTGATGGAAAGGCACACAAATTGCGGAAACAGCTTTGAGAAAATTTCAGTTCAAGAAGTATTTTTAGACAAAACTGGCAGGAATGAGAAACAACTGCGCGAAAACTGACATACCAGCGATCGACATACACAAGAAATCAAAATTTTGTCGAAAATTAGACAGTAAAATAATTTCTAACGCCAAAGTCTCTGAAAGTTTGTCGACTCACTTCCAAAGTTTGGAGAACAACGTGGAAAAAGATAACCCTATCGTAGAACGAATAGACAGTATAGAAGAACTGAGATACAAAAAGATGGGTCCTGACGAAATAAGAAAGCTAGGAAAGTTCATGATAGGAACGGATAGCAACGTGTCGGGAAATGTATCGGCGGCGGATTCACCGAAACAAGACTCGAAAAGTAGATAAATTCGACGAAAAAAAGAACAAAACCATTAAACAGACTTTTCAAAAGAAACGCGTGTCAAGGGCAAGCGCTAAAGCAATGGAAACCGTTGTAGTGACAGTACTCAGATACATATTCGATTGATTGATTGATTTTTTCGTGTTTCCGGGCACGTCAACTGCGTTGGTCATTAGTCCCGTTAGTGTAGTGCATGCTTTTCCTCGAGAGATGGCGGTGATCTTCTCCCGCTGGATGGCGAGATCCGGCGCCGACCTACCGTCGCTAGTGGGGTTTCCCCCTAACCAGGACTCTCCCACCAGCGGGGCACCGCCCCAGCCGGAACAAGCTCTAAGCTCCCGACCGGTCTCCCGGAATATGTAGTAGTATAGTGCATGTTAGTGTAAGTGTGTATGTGTAAGGGGAGAGGATAGGACAAGGAAGAGGAAAGATAGATCGCGCGCGGTCGGTGGCCCGTTTGGTAGGGTACTACTCCGGCATTAGCCTGGTGTTGATCGGAGAAATCACGGAAAACTACCGAGCCATCAGAATTCTCCTCCAGACAGCGACTGAATTCGACCTAACTGAAATGCTAGTGTCGAAAATCCTGCCGCCGTCGGTACTCGAACCCAGGACCTCCCGGCCAGAGGCGCTGCAGTGACATCAGTTGATGCACTGAGCTACCGCTCTCGGTGATACATATTCGAGGGCAGAGTTGCTCGGAGAAGTAGATAGCAGGTGTCAAAACGGTTGAGCAAAGGGCCTGAGTAAAACACGTGACACGAGCGAGCGCGCCTCCGCAGACGTGCAGGAAACGGCTGTATCGGCCCGGCCCGGCCCCTCGCCCACGGGGCTGGCCGAGGACTGTTTGCCGGGGACGGGGAGGCGACAATGGCGGCGGCGATGCGTGCACAAGACAATGACGCGCCCGCCGCGCCCTCCTAATGAAGGCGGCGGGCGCTGGGAGGGCGGGGCGCTCATATTGGCCGTGTGATTGCAGGCGCCGCCGCGCCGCGCCCCTCCCCTTCTCACTCCTCCCCCACACACCTCCGGCTCGGAACCCGCGCCGTTCCGTCTGCCCAACGGCTGGCTGTACAAGCTACATTCGGCGCTCGCACGCCGAATTATTCTGTTGGCGCTATTCAGCTGTGTACATCAAGACCAATAACGCTTATCGGTTTGGGGTTATTTCACAACAAACTTTCTGAAGTTTACATGTGTACTGTCTGTATTGTACACACGTATTGTAAGCCACGTATTGTCTATTCAGCTAAATGCATCTAGAGCAATAACGCGTTTCGGTATTGGATTCCTTCACAACAAACTCTGAATATTGGATGTGCAGAGTTTGTTCAAGCGGAGGCGTTTTCTTCGCAGCATTTTTCTTCAGATAATGAAAACATAGGGCAATTAAATGTACACAACTTTTATTCTGTTGATCAGAATCACAGAGTTGTCATATTTAACACGCTCCCCTTCTCCCCCTCCAAACACCCTCCCTCCCACGCCGCGCCGTTCCGTCTGTCCAACGTCTGGCTGTACAAGCTATACTTGGGTTTCCGTAACGTGGCGGAAGACATTAGTTCATTTTTACACCTCCCGCCTTATAAAATGGACATTTTTTACTTAATTCGCGAACGTCTTTCTCAACGGGGCTCATGGCCTCAAACATGTGCTTATCCCTGTTTTATAAGGTAGGAGGTGTAAAAATGAACTAATGCCATCCGCCACGTTACGAATACCCAAGTATACATTTCGCGCTCGCTCGAGGAATTATTCTGTTGGCGCTATTCGTCTGTGTACGCCAAGGTCAATTACACATGTCGGTTATTTCACAACACACTCTAAGAAGTTTAGATGTGTAGTGTCTGTTCAAGTGGAGCTGCATCCTTCAAAGCATTTTTTCACGAAACAAAAACAAGGGGTAATCAAATGTATATTTGTATTTAATTACCTCCTTTTTTGTAATTTAATGTAAATTAAATGTAAGTTTTATTCGTTCGAATAGAATCACAAAGTATGTCACAGTATATTTATTTGGAAAATAAACGAAACTGTCTAAGGTTTTCAATAGTTTAAAGTAAGTACTGCAATTGGATGAGGAAACAACTTTGTTTCTTTGGAAGTGTAAAAAGCTTCATTTAAATAGACATTACACCGGCTTCATAAAACAAATTGAGACCACAAATTACTATGTTTTAACTTTAAAATTCATTTAGATTTAATTTGAAGCGAGTTCTCAATATTTGTGTATGCCTTATCAAAGAAGACGTGTAAGGAAGAATGAAAAAAATCAGATGTTTACTCCAGTGAGAGAATAATATAAAAATATTATTTTCTTTTTGCGCCAATGCATATTAATGTTCTTCCTGAAGTGTAATTTTTCACGAGCGGCGAGGTTGACATTTAGGAAATCGGGAAAGACCAAACGTAGTTTCTCTGCCTCTCGGTCTCGTTCCTGGCTCCCCTCAGCACCCCTCACCTTTCCGTCAGATGCCGCGACTCTGCCGCTCCTCTGACCAACGGCTGTACAAGCTACACTTGGTGCTCGCGCTCGGAATTACTTCCTTGGCCCTATTCCGCTGTGTGCGTCAAGAATGACCTTGCGAACCTCTTACTTCAAGGCTGACTACCGCTTCCAACTCTGTTAATTCTAGACGGGAATAAAAACAAAAGAGAATATCACAGTGCATGTAGTTCACAACTCATTTAAATTTAGTTCGAAGTAATTTCTTTATATTGTTAAATTTCTAACGCCACACCAAATATACACCATAACAAAAAAATTATTTCATTGCAAAAATGAAAGAAATATCAGAATTTAATTCTCGTGCCATATCTTCAAAACATAAAATTTCCGTTTTGGAGATCACGTATGAGAAGTTTGATCCGTTGCTCCTCAAACGTAATTTTCATCTTGTGACGTCAGGGAAAGAACCACATAGCTGACGTCTCGCCTTTTACCTCGGTTTAATCCGTGCCTCAAGTTTACCCCCTCAAACAACGCCTGTCTCCCCAATGGCTCGCTGCACATGCTGCATTTCGAGCACATTCGAGGAATTATTCTTGTCCGCTGTACGCGTCTAGGGGGTGACCTTGCGTGTAGGACGACTTGGGGTTATTGTATTATAAACTTTTCGGCTTCTACCAAGTAAATTAAAACTTACATTTCAATAACGTAAGATACGGTCGAAAGTTTTGAAATGGGAATAGATCAGCAGTAGTTTTCATTTCTTTAGAAAACAACTACGGCAAACAGAGTCAAAAATGCACGAATATTATAATTTAAAATTTTACGGAATATAATCGTTGACAAAATAATGAAAATGTCTTCCCCTAATTTTACACTTTGTAAATAAAATAAACAATCACTTTACCTGTACTATTATATACTACAATTGTGCAAGTAATTAATACCACCCAAAAAACAAGTTTTGCGTAGATTTCGTTATAATTCTGGTTCACTATCCAAATCAGTTCTCTATACGTAATGAATTCGTAGGGATATTTTGATAATCTTCTTTCTCAAACACTTTCATATGTAAATGTAATGCATCTTATTATCCCAACACACCGTCTACCCAGTTCAAAAAGACAATAACTTAAAATTAGAAGTTTTAAAAATATATTGAACTGAATATACTGCATTATTGAATACTACTACGTACTGAATTCTCCCTTCCAAAAATATAATCACACAGCCACAGTAACTCCACACAGAAACTATCAAACCTCGGAAACAATAAATTTAAAAGTATTTGCATCAATACTTTGACAGCAACAACCAACTTGAAAAATGAGTAATTCTAAATTCTATCAAGTGGTTGTATCATCTGCGTTTTGTTACCCAAAAATTCGGAACATTCTTGCCACTCTCTTAACGTTATTTAAACGCCACTAACGCTTTACTGTAAACGTTGGTACAGACAAAACAAATGTCTGCACCAAAGACAATACTACTGTTCAATCAACAACGTGAGAAGTATTATAAATTCAAACTAATAATCTTTGCATAGCCAAATACATCAAAGGTTTTCCGTAGCAAGATGGCAAAATTTACGGTCATTGCCGGGCTCAGAATTTTTCAGTGCTCCGTCTTTTCCAAACGATGGTCTCCTCGGAGGCCGCGGGACATCTGGCAGATTTCCGAGAGGTCTCCTCTGCTCCCGGCGCCAAGTACGAAGTATTGCTGCTTGCGCAGTCTGAAAGAAGAACCGGAGCTGGTTACGGGTCCAGCCCATTTGCGAAAGAGCTTCCACACGCCCTCGGGCGTGGGTGTTTCATTACACTCCCATCGCCCCGCCCCGCCCCGCCCCGCCCCGCCACGCCCCGCCCCGCCCCGCTCCGCCCACGGCCCGCCCTGGGCGGTGCCCCCCGGCTCCGCTCCGCCCCGCCTTGGGCTCACGTCTCGCTCCCAGCCTGCCTCCCTGGCGCCCCCTATGCAAGAGTTCTTTTGTGAGCTCCGAGCTCATCTTGACGGCGACGACAAAGTGAATATTTCATTCTTACGCTGGAAACTCTTTCCTGCGCGCAAATTCTTTAAAAGGGCATCTGGATGAAATCGCTAATCTAAGGAGCACAAGGTTCGCTACGAAGACGAAGGTTGGCCGAAGACCTTTTGTAGCTCGTGAGCTTCTTCCACCTGCTGAGCTATAGATAGTGTCTCGAATACGAGAGGTGCAGTTCAAAGAGCACTTTCTGCGAGACTTTCATTTTCCGTAAAAAGAGATGTTCTTCAATATTGCAAGAGAAAGGAGGATAAAGGTAATGGATCTGTGGTATACACGTTGTATGTGTTAGCAGGTCTTTAAGGAAAAAAATGAAGTAGCTCACCAAGAATTCACCATGGGAATTTAGAGAACTAAGTTTAAATTTGAATAGAAGAGGGCAGCTTCTCAATTCCTTTTTTTCATTTTTTATGTAAAGCAGGGGTTTCAAACAATGACATATGTGAATATTGAACTACGTAATAAACTGACAAGACAAGGAATGAGTCTGAATTAATGGGACAGAAACAGAGTTTTATTGCAGTAGTTACCTCACCATTAAAATTCTCAAACAATTTTCAATAATCAAAAAAGTCACAAATAAATAAAGGAGGAATGATATAAAAAGCTGAAATTATTATAACAATGAATAAATGTTTGTATTTCATCTTATTAAATAGATGATCAAAAACTAAAATTAATATAAATATTAATTATTATACTACATAAGAACAATATAAAAAGTAATTAATTTTTTTTTTGAGAAATGCATATTGAAGTTTGCTATGACATGGCATACTCTAAACACTTAACTAAGCATTTATTGGGTGAACAAGTACTTAAGAGAAATTTTAACTTATTTCCAGGCAATATAAAGTAACAGAAATATTTTTTTAAAATTAAGAACCATCCATTTGTAGTAATTCAATACAAATCAGGATAGTATCATGTTGGCAGAATATTTATGTTAAACAAGTTTTAGTTAAACTTTAAACTTTTAACTAAAGTTTACTTATTACACTTGTATTATAAAATGTTTGTTCCTTGAAATATTACTCTCCTTCATTTTCCTTGTGCTAATTAGTATCTAAGCGACGAAATAAAAATTGACCTTAACGAAGTTACTGTGAAACACTATTTACAAAACATTATGCAGTGACAAGCATCTCTTACCCGCCAAACATCTTGCACAAATAAAAAAATTGTCTTACCTGGCATCATTTTGAAAGTTCTACTCCTCATGTCAAGATCCATCGTGGCAGAATGACTTTTTCAGGGAGCACAAGTCATCTGTGTAGCGTGCGATGCTGACGTTGTACACTATAGTCTTCTTTACCTTTCGGATTCTAAGCAATCCGCACTTAATACATCTCACTAGCCAGGCCCGACACAATAGAACAAAATTAGTGTTGTTTGCTGGACGGAACGATGAGGTCTGTTCGGGAGGGAAAGTACTAAGAAATCCCATTGCGACACTAGCGCCCGTGGTGAGAACTGAAAACAATACAAAACAACGAAATTCACAGAAGATTGAACTCTTGAACAAAGTACTTTTGAAAGCAATACTATTAGGTATCTTTATAATTTGGCTCAATTCCATTTTTTGTGTAGCATGCGCAATTTAACACAGATGAAAGTTTTAATAAAGAATTTATAGAAACCAACATTCTTTTAAAAATGTTCTCGCCTGAGGCGTCTAGCCCTAGTCGGAAACCATTCCACATTTAAAAACTCTCTACTTAAACGAGAGTCCAATTTCAAATAAACTATTCAAAATATTCCTGCAAGCAAAACAAAAATTAATTTCAAAATATTTTTGTTGCATTTGATGCGTTTGTATTACATCACTCGCGCGAAGTTGGTGTATTAAACTTGGCAGCTGTATTTAAATAAGTGTAAAATCATAGAAAAGGAATGTGCTTAAATGTTTACACTCATACATTTCTTACATTCAAAAGCTGGAATAAATGTTGCTTCTAAAATTATATTTCTAATGAGCAGCATGGTTTGAACAGCAAAATTATGGATGAAATATTATTTAAAGAACATAACTGGATGTCATATCCGCCAGGTACTTTTTGACCGCCAGGTGTTTCTTTGATTTTCTTGTCGTATATTGTTTGAATCAATTTTCATATTATCCTTCTATAGTGTAATGTCTTTAAATTAAAATGAAAATGTTATTTATATTAAGAATATTTATTCGCGATTGGTAAATTAGAATGAGATTGGTTATTCATGAAGTGTTATTATGCGTCATTTAGTATAAAACATTGTCACCTTTGCTTTAGAAAAGTGGTGTCAACATGATTTGACAATACATTAGCTGGTTATCTCATGTCGCTTTAGATGAAGAGAAAAAAACATTTCACCTTACACACTTTCACAATTATTTACATTGGTTACGAAAGGTAAGCATTACAATGCCTAACTTTACTCTATTAAAAAAAAACTACTAACAACTAATTCTTGTAAAAAACCATCAATCAGACGCAAATATTTACAATCACATAACCAAAAAACGTCCACAGCTTTCCTTTTGTAATACCTAATAGTTTTTCCCTCTTCCTTCTAAGATTTGAAATGAATTATAAGAATACTTCGCGACTCCTCCGTTCAGCGATCGTCTGCCGTTAGTTTCGTGCACTCTCCCCCTGTTAAACGACCTTGAGCACTTGCCTTCTGCCTTCTTCCACGTGATTGCGCTGCACAACAGCAATACCTACTCGCTCATAGTTGAAAATGGGCTCTTTTACCTTCATTTGACTCCTGATTTAGTGACTTGCTCGTTGTACATTTATTGCCGTCACATCGTGCAGATTATCATGTTGCTGTAGCACGCTTTTCTTCTATTAAGAGCATCTACTCTCCTCTTCAGTTTCCTCATATTATTTGTCACAACTTTTATACCAATAATTTACGAGTCAAATTTTAATCATTAGCTCCAATTATAATAGTAAAATTTGGTTGTAATTCTATATGCTAAAATAAGATACACAACTCCAATTATTACGTGTTTCTCTTGTATCGTGCACGTGTTATTTCATTCCACGTTATTTTCATTACATTTCTAATTAATGAACCATTAATTATATTCTAGATTATATAAGATCATATTTACCTCTTATTTCGAGCAGAGTAAGTTCTAACTTTGGAAGATGCAATACGATTCGTTTCATCGTTCAACCGAATATTGCGTCGCACACCTCTGAACTCCAATGCACTTCCTCACTGATGGCCCGCCGGAAAACGAATGCAAGTCCGTGCCGATCCCTTCCGATTCGGCGCGGCGATTCTCTGCTCGTTTCTCATTGGTTTACCTGAGCAATCGAGAGTTATATGCCTTCTCGATTTGCAATTTCCGAGTTGGCGAGGTTACTCGAGTAGTGCAATGTTTATTTCCTTTTCCATTCACCATGATGTTTGACATAACCTTCAGGTACAGAATTTGATTGTGTGTGGATTAGATCATCACAGTAAAGAATACAACTAATTTCCTTTTATACGTCCCATTTCAGTTTAGAGGTTTGAAGAGGTTTTTATGAAATGAGAAAAAAATGTTATATTATTTAAAGTATTGAAGATTTCTAAGCTTTCGCTCAGCCTATGCTGCGATATTATGATGAAAAAATAATTGTGTTAAAAAACTCGTGTATGTTATCTATTTTGCCCGTCGTATGGAAATATGTAAATATAAATATCCCTAAGGATGGCGCAGGTGTCAGCTGTTGCAGTTGATCATCCTAATCTTAAGAAGAAATTTATAATTGTTATCATCTTTCAACGAAGTGTAGTCTCAAGCATCACTACCAAAAATGTTACCGTCCGTACAATCCAAATAATATTGTGGAGAACGGTAGAAAATGAAAGATTTAGGTATATTTAAATGAACCAGCTAGGTTGGCATGGAATGAGTGTGTTTTTATACTCATTACAGCATCCGAGCGGCTAAGAAACAAAATTTTTTTGGAATGTTTCCAAAAGTATTTATCCCAACTGGTTGCGAAGAACATTTTCCATTCTTGTAGGAGAGAAAGAAACGATCGTGCTTGACATTTTCCGGCCGAAGGCGAAAATATTGACGAAAAGTCTCCAAACAGTTGAATTCTTTGACACTTCCTTGAGTAATAACAAATTGTCTTGAAATTAATGTCTTGGTGTTTGGTATATTAATTATAATATACGTATTCTTATCCTCTATATCACTTAATTCTAAATTTTTCAATTCCTCTCTACGGCAAGCTCCAAAAACGCCAACTATTAATGTCACCATCATTAAATAAATTTCATTATCTGCCTCTATTAAAAATTTATGTATGTCATCTTTCGAAAATATTTTAGATTTCTTGCTCATGTATCCTTCGCTCTTTCTTTTTAAGAAAGCTATCAATTGTGTGAACTTACTTATGTCCACATTATCATTAAGTAATATTGTACTCTTTAACATGGAATAATGTGACCATAGACTTGAGGGTTTCTCTTTTTAGACTTACCAGAGAAGTACGCCATCATAACTTTTTCCGAAATGGTTTTAATATGTTTGGTTGCACTCCAGTCTCTAAATAAAGTGTATTCACGCTCATATTTTTTTCGTGATTTCTCTGGTAATAGCGTGTCTAGAGCAGCATTTGCTGCTATTTCGATGTCAGAATCACAGCTGCTGTCACTCATATTGGAAAAAAAATACTCTTACACCGTGGAAAGAATACACAAAGCTTGAGGTTGACACCAAATGTGTTTCAATTGTTATCATTGTTAGAAACAGTGTCGCCACTTCTAGAAAATAAATCGTTAGTACTAAACGAACGCGTAGGACGATCTTTTAGATTAAATCTAACTAATTTTTACAAAGTGGATAAAACGTTGTACGATATACGTGTCGTAACATCTTATTACAATACTCGATTGGTTACCAAACTCGGCCTAACGGCCTCGTTTGGCAATCTTCCAATCTCGTATTGTAATAAGATGCTT